>VXAB01012515.1:298380-362671 GCA_013399175.1 Odontophorus gujanensis
GTGGTAACAGTTAAAATATTATCATTATATCATTATAACATTTTTGCATAGCCTTGTCAAGGGCTGACTCTGTCAACTTTTCCATGGCATGAATGTTACCACTTATAGCTTATGTTGTGGTGTTTGCGTATTTGTTCCAATAACTTTTTACATAAGAATAATTTTTCTGCATAGTAATGATCTGAAAGTAAGCCCTAGTTCATTATTTGATTGGACATTATATTAAAAAGCATATAGAATAAGCTCTAACAAAGGGAGGTCTGAGTGGAATATTTTCGTAATTCATTGTTATTTATTGTCATCACCACCAGTTGCTGCTACCCCAAGTAATTAAATCTCTGAAATTTTGTAGCATTGGTACCTGAAAGTGTTAATAGAAATAATTCTCTGTTCTGTTTTACATCTCAATCTTTATATCAACTTATCTTCTATACTATATATTAGCTCATTTTAAAAGACAAAATTGCAATGTTTTTTACTGAATAAAGACTAGAAATATGTCATAATATCTATAGCCCTAACACCTTCAGCTTGATGTCAGATCATCAGATTATACAATGAAAATAATGCCATAATCCCTTGCTATTTAAAGACAAATAAAAATTCTATGAGCACTGAAAGTTATCATAGGAACAATGGCAAAAATGAGTCTTGCAGTTACTGGTTTTATCTATCTCCAGAGTAAAAATACCAAACAGTAGTAGTGTCTCCTTTTCTACTATGTTCTTCAAAACAAGTACACACACAAAAAAGAAAACAAATAGAAACCAAACTTCAGTGTGAATATTAACTAAAAACTCATTTTTGCTTTCAATTGGGCTGTTACAACCCATGTATAAAGGGACTAGACAATAAAATCATGTTGAAATTAGGTGAAATCCTGCCCCCTAATGCCCCCATTAAAAGCCTCCATTCCCAGGGTGTCTTTCATATCTTAAGTCTAAGCAGTTTCCAAAATCTCACATGATATGTTTTAGTGGTAGCATTTGTTTCACTGCTACACATACCATACTTTTTGTCTCAGTTAAAAACTAATTTCTGTATATTCAACTGTCAATAGGTTTTCAGTTTTTCCTGAATACTCAGTTCTGAGCTTGCTAACTCTTGCTTCTATTAGCTCATTGAAGTATTTGAATGAGTCACACTTATTGGGATAACACTGAGATACATCTGTATGGATCTGATGCTTTATTAATAGCAACATCTTTTCTGACCTAATGAAATGCAAATAAATAGCTCCAAAACCGGTTCCCTGCTCAGCAATTTTCTTTATAATGATAATGTCAGTGTGAACTGTGAGTTCAGGCCTCTTTTAACTGTTTCACTTAAAAGTGTATATATAATTTTTTTTCTTTATTGTAAGGAAAGCATATCCAATTCTGGTTNTAAGGGAAGCATTTACCTTTCTTGTTTTTTTTTTTTTTTTTTTTTTTTTTTTTTTTAAATTTTTGTGGTCTTTTCATTCATCCTTTCTGGCCTTTTGACTACCAGGTATAGTGAGAAATATATCCCACACAGCGATACCTTTGCTAAAAGGGAGAATATGTCTTTTTTTTTTTTAACTGTGAATGTTTACCCATTCCATTTCCATGATTTGTTCAGGTACCAAAGAGCCCTTCTGATGCTGAAATATTTCAGAAGTCTACAGACTTCTCTGTTTTCAACAACAAAAGGAAAATATCTTTAGCAGTGCCTTTGCACTTTAACTGTTTCTTTTAAACATTACTTTTCATTTCTGCTCAAAAAGTTCACATTTCTAATTTACTCACTTTTCTTCTGACCTCAAAGATGCTTGCATTCCTGCCGGGTAGGAATAGATTGCATTTCTGTACTGCAATATATACAAGTGCTGTAGAAAGTATTTTCTACAGCTCCAACAGGATTCCTAATTCTAACCTGAAAAGTATTCATATTTTCTAGTGCCTTTTGAGGTTAGGAGCTCTTAGAAGTGCTTCAAATAATGTGATACAACGTTTTGAAAAAAAATGCCTATTTTGGTCAATAACTGTAGTTGACTAAAGTATTATTTTTATGATATTTATACAGGCACACATACATGTTTTTGACTCATAGGTAGTATAAAGACTATAATAACTGACTGAAATGTTTAACTTAAGAGTATTGATTACTGAGGGTAACAGGTGATGAATTATTTCAAAAACAAACTTGTGTAGACAGCCATGGAAGAGCTTCACTCTCGTGGAAAATTAAACTGAGCCCTGAGATGATTCTGACTAAGAAGGTGTAAAAGGCTTGGATTGAACACCTGCTCTTAGAGAATAAAATATTCACCTTAAATTAGGTATCTGTAGTCACAGCTGTGCTACCGTAAACCATATAAAATTATTTCTTATATGACAAAGTCAATACAAAAGTTATCATTAGAATAAGTATTTTGTTGTGGCTGCTGAAAAGATCTGTTTCTGGAGGTACCTATTGAGGCACACTATTAATCCTACTGAAATCAGTGAGAAAATCCATATATGTAGGAAGATGGTGACATGTTTGAAGTCTGAAATTAGACTGGACCTCCTTGAAAGAGTCCAGTAGAGGGCTACAAAGATGATAAAGGGTGTGGAAACCTCCCTTATGAGGAAAGGCTGAGAGACCTGGATCTGTTCAGACTTGAATAAAGAAGCCTCAGAGGGCATCTGATCTACGTCTATAAATATCTAAGGTGTGGGAGGCCAAGGGACGAGGCTGGACTCTTCTCAGCAGTGTGTGGTGATAGGACAAGGGGAAATAGCCACAAACTGATGCACAGTCAGTTCTGCACAAATAAGGATGCAAAAAGGGTGATGGAGAACTGGCATAGGCTGCCCAGAGAGGTGGTGGAGTCTCCTTCTCTGGAGACATTCAAGATCCGCCTGGATACCTACCTGTGCAACCTGGGCTAGGAGCTGCTTTGGCAGGGGTTTGGACTTGTTGATCTCTAGAGGTCCCTTCTAACCCCTACAATTCCATGATTCTGTGTGATTCTGTGATTAGGAAAGAACAGATTTGCTTTTCTCATTTGTACTTCTCAGTTAACTTATGTCTAGAAATATGACACGGGAATGTAATTTTGAGATAGGAAATGTCTGATTGAGAAGAAAAATTACTAGATGGTAGTAAGGATTTATTTTATTTTATTTTATTTTATTTTATTTTATTTTATTTTATTTTATTTTATTTTATTTTATTTTATGCACTGTCTCATTATTAAATCTAGTTATCTTTTTTTTTTTTAACTGAAAGAATTGGGAATATCCCAATTTTGTATGTAGTCAGTGAAGAGATTCAAGATCATTGACTCTCATAAATTGTATTTCATTTAAGCAGGCAGGCACCAGTTATTGCTTCTATAGCAAAACACTTGATTGTTCACATTTAGAAGAATATCTTTCTAATCTTACTCATGGCATGTATGCAATACATATAGATTGAGACAATTTGATTTTCTTTCATATGAAGGCTTATCTCTAATGATGCTTCCCTACTGCCTAATTCTGTGTGATGCTGTGGAGGTGTACAGCCTCTGTGCAAAGAGCCTTGGCTTATCTGGTTCCCTTGGGATTTTCAGAGTTTCATCACAGAAAGAGTGGATTGGCTACTTGAATCAAAGTAGAGAATTCAAGGAAGCTGCCAAGCCAGATATTAGCAGACAAATGAACGACAGTATATGTAGAGTTCATGTTTCTGAATGATGGAAATTTCATTAGAGTCTATTTCCACTATCAATTATTAAATAAATTCACTGGAGTCTATTCCTTTCTTGCCTTATTGAAGACAATATACTCTGAGGAAGCATGTACAAACCCTTGTTATGCATGAGCAAATTTGGGAATAAGAGGTATTATATCCCTCTTGTGCTCTGGGAATTTCCTGAAGTGCCTCACTAAAATTCTATATATGTCAGATGTTCGCATGTGCTTTTCAGGAATGATGTTGAAGGAGTAGAAAACTACATTAAGCATTTAAAGAACAGTTGTAAAGTGGTTAGTAGGGAGTAGTAAATTCTTAAACCCTCAGGCAGACATCTGAGAGAAATGCAACTGAGTAAAGAGTATTAAACAGGGGATGTAAAAATAGGTAGTCTCTGATATTGGGAGTTCCAGTAGTTTTACTACCTAATTGGAAGGTAAATATTAACACCAAAATTAAGCCTTCAGATATATTCTGACTATTCCTCCATCTCTTTTTTTTTTTTCCTGTCTTCCTGACATTGGGTTTGTACATGAGAGCTTCAGCACTGAACTTTATATGGTTTGATTACGGACAAAATTTATCCTCAGCTGGAATATACATACCCAGAAATTTTTACTTGGAATCAGTCGCTCTTTGAAAGAGAGCTTCTGTTCTATGTTTTTTCCTGGAGACTAGTCATTCTGTTTCTTCGTCTTTTTTTATTTTTTTTCTTCAGTACTGTTTTTTGACTACTATGCTGAACTACAACCTGTAATGCAGTCAGCTAACATAGCTGAATAGTTAGTAACTGTACTTAGGTAGGGATACTCCAGGACTGAACCCCACTGCCCTCAGTGATTGTAAGAATCTAGGGGAGTTATCTCTAGGCTGAGGTTTGTCCATGATTCCTGCTGTTCTTTACAACACTGCATAGATATACAGTTAGAAAACTTTCTCGCCAATAGACTACAAAGCAGCCTTGATTTCTTTAAACACAATTATAAGTGAACTTTTGACTACTTAAGGAGGAGTATTCTCTTGGAGGTATCAGTGCAGGCATTCTGAAGTCAGTGGAATCATTCAGATTTAGATCAGTTTAATTCATAATTACTGAGGAACAGAGATCAGTGGGGTTAAAATCAGACATCCTGAGACATCAGGCTAGATGGCTGCAGAATCTCCTCCATAGGATGCTATTGAGAGCAATTAATTAAAAGTTTTTATCAAGCTCATACATTGCACAGTTTTAAATGGGAATGTGGAGAAATTCACTCTGAGAGTGAATATTCGTAAGGAATCCAAACGTTCACTTCAAAATTATTATATTTAATAGGGAAAAGGAATATAGATTAATCTTTTCTAAAAACAACAAGAACAACAACAAACAAGGACAACAACAACAAAAAGCAACAAAAAACCCACCACCAACAAATCATAGGATTTTTATTGTCCCTGTATCAAAGAGATCTCTAGGAGTTACCTGAAATGTTTCAGCAATTAGAAAGTGTGCTGTCGTGTGAGGATTCTTGTACATTCAGTGATCTTCATGTATTATTATGTTAATGCACTCTACAAGCACCTAAGCGTTTACTCATTTGTATTTTTTGAAGAGCTCTTGGAGCTCTGGCACACACTTGATGACAAGCAAATCAAGCATTTTTGCTGGCTAACAAATGAATCTTGAGACAAATCAACCACCAGACACAGTTGCCAGTCCTCTAGAAATGAGTAAGTAAGAGAGTAGCAGGGGTGATCTTTTCCACTGCAGACTGTACCTGCTCATGTGCTATTTGTTGTCCTAAAAAAAATCTCTCAGTCCCCTGCTGCTAGTGATACTGCCCACTTCGTGGCTCTAGGTCAGTAAGATGCCAAATCGCTACATGGAAGCCAGAGAAAATCAATATAGCCCCAAAAAATAGAAAGGCTGTTACCAACGGTCACTAATACCACTGAGACTGCTGCTATTTGGGAATGGAGTTTTGAGGCAATCACCATGAAACTACATTTGCAAAGTTTCAACTAACACACACTTTTCAGTTGGAGGCAACATGGGTAGGATTTCCATTTTAGTGTTGGACCCTGATGTAACATTACTCAAATATTTCTGTTTCAACTGTCTAGAGTGGTAGGTATGCACTGCAGCGCCTAGGTCTTTTTGCAGAATTCCAATTGAATTCTCCAGTTGGTTTTCAATTTTAACATGAAATGAGCTGTGAGCACATTGAAGTTTCTGATATATGGGCACTGTAATGAGTTGCTCCAGGTTATCCTCCAGTTAATTAGTGTAGCAGGGTTCCCAGTTTTTACATCAGTACCAAAATTCAAATCCCTGTTTTCTCAGTGAGTAAAGCCTTATATTCATTAATAGCATCCCTAATAGTGTTCATCAATTTACAGATTCATAATTTTCATATAACAACACCACTGCAACACCATTATTTGGAGATGCTGCTTAATACTGGGGAATAATAATCTCTCATCTGAATCATCTGAAGTTTGTCTTTATCTTATCTGTCTTCTATAGGATGGAATACAGCATATATAAGTTATTTCATGTTCAGTCACAGTCACCTCTGAAGTCATTGTGAACATTTTGGCTGATTTAACTTGATGCAAATTTATACTACTGATTCCCCTACTTCATTGTTTTGTAAATTCCCTGTATGTTAATGCAACTTAGCAGAGCCTATTTGTCATCTGTCAGATCTGTTCTCCTCTCCTGGGTTTATGCTATATCCAGGCTTCTTTAAGTAAAGCGCCTTGAAAAGAGTTTGTGTTAATTCTTATATGCATATTTACTGAGGACAGTGAGAAAAACTTCATTGTAGCCATTGTAAGAGAAAGATAACAGCTCTGCCATGTAGACAGAACTTTCACATAAAGTAAAACTGAGGCAAACTGTACACTTCTAACATGTTCTAAAGCTTTCATAGAGTATTCATCATCATAGAATGGCTTGGGTTGAAAGGGACCTCAAGGATCATCGAGTTCCAACCCCACTGCCAAAGGCAGAGTTGCCAGGCTCTAGATCAAGTACTAGATCAGATCGCCCAGGGCCCCATCCAAACTGACCTTAATTTCATTTGTATCCTGTGGAACTTAAAACGAGGTTTTGTTAAAAACAAAACAAAACAAATAAACAAAAAAAACCAACAACCTTTGTTATCTGCAGTCCCTTGGTATACTTAATATCTTATGAAGAACAGAATTCCCGAATTCTAAACTTCTTGTTCTAGCAAGCTATGTTACATTACCTGTAAAGGCAGTAAAGATCAAAAGGAGATGGTCATTACTGTACTTTTTGATGCAGCTGGTTTCAGTTTTTACTGAAGCTGACTGCAGATCCAATCTACTCCTTTACATCCATTTTTTTGTATATACCAAGTGAAAACAGGAGAGTGGCCTCTCTGAACAAAACTTGGTGATTGCTATTACCTAACAACATACTCAGTTCCTACTTTCATTTTTATTTCTCCTAGCACTTACGGAACAGTGAATGACTTATTTACTCTCTTTAAAATGAGTCATTTTCAAAAGAGCCAGAAAATGAGAAGCTAGGATTTGTGTCTCAATTTAAATAGTGTCAGAGAAAAAGCCTTGCAAAGTTATGTTTTGACAGTGAAAATTGCTGATTATTTGTGAAAGATCTATTGTTTCTAAATGATTAATTAAACTGGAATTTAACTCACATTTTATTCTCCTACAATTCTTCATCATCGTCTCTCTGAGTACAAATCATGACTTCAGTTTCTCATAAATGAAAGACAGTTTTGATTAGGAAACCTGATTACTTTGCTCTTCATGAAAATGAGAAATGATCAGATTCTGTAGTTCTGCAGTTAAGTGGCAAATTATTTGCACAACTTGGAAAATCTTGAAGACAACTCAGAGATCAATTGCTAGAATAAAAAGCTGAATAAACAAATTAAAAGAATATTTTATACAAATCTTTCAGAGAGTCCATTGAACAAAGGAAATCATCCAGCATCACAATTGTTGTCTATGTTAAAGAAAATGAAAATACGTTATGAGAACAAGAAAATAATTTCAAATGAAATTTCAAGGAAACAAAAAAGCAAACAAAATACGTACAATTTTGTGTATTGCAGTTAAACCTCTGAAGTATAAAAAGAATAGAAAAATAAAAGCCCTAAAAAAATTTCAGAGTTTGGAATTCTTAGTTCTTTATTTTATTGATGCATTTCAGTCAACAAAGGACGGTGATTTCTGTATGCCTGCCCAATAAGGGCCATGATTTGTGAAGAAAAAATACGCAGTTATATCAAAGACACCTAATCTTTACTGCGAAATGTCCTGTAATTAATAACTTAAATTAGTAGAGAAACTGATTTTTACAACCACATAAAATTTTGAGTATCTAGAGACATAAATACTTATTACTTTGTGGGATTTAGTGAGCCTTTAGGTTTCTAAAATTGAACATTGAAAACATAAGATTCTCAAACTGCTATTTGCATTAGGAAACCTGTTCCTAGCTGGCAAGATTTTGTCCTGGAGTTTGTAAATATGTGAAGGAGAGGGTTCTCCCTTCAACACTTCCTACATATGCCCATGGAGCTTTACTATTTTTTGCACTGTTTAAATAGAGAATTATTTAAAAATACACTGATTACCTATGAAAGCTACTTCTTACCCAAAGGGAAAGTGGAAATTTTTAGGTCTCGACTCTGTTTGAAATGTTGCTGAGGTAAATAAAATCACTATGTATAGACTGAGTTCAGCAAATATGACTTGAATTGTACTATCTGCTCAGTTTATTTTATGTTTGTATACATATAACAATATCATGCCTGTTGCACGTAACATCATACGAAGAAAACTCTCAAACTTATAATGAAGTAAGAAGATTATTATAAATAGAGGAGGTACACGTAAAAGTTCTGGAAACAAGCCTACAACAGGTCCAAAGGCTTTTTTTTTTTTTTTGTACTTGGCCTAATGATAGTTTACTTTCTATCATATATATCTCACTGAAGTTTATGCAAAATTTTAACATGCACTAAGAGACTCACTTGACTCCATTATCTATGATCTGTTCTTCTTCCTCTAATTTTTACATTAGAATACTGGAGTTCTTCTGGGAAAGGTGAGTGGCCAAACCCATGTGAAGTGCATGAAGATAACTCTTGAGGTTTTAAGAAAGCTCAGGGAAGAAAGATGTTTGCTAAGTAGTCTCATTTCACCTCTCTGATCTTTCAAGACACTTAATATCCAGAATAGCATGTATCTGGAGAAGAAAGTCCAGATAGTCTTTCCCAGGAACATTGTCAGGGTGGTTTCAGGGTAAGCATGGAAGCATTCAGCAAGAGAAAGCTGCATCTTACTATTACTGAAACAATAATTTATTTGAACCTGAAACAAAATATTTTGAAGGGCTTTCAAGATTTAAAGTGAAATTAATGAAATGTCCTTCTAAAACTGTAGAAACCAAATACTTACCTTCAAAGGTGAAATAAATCTTTCATATTTGAAATAATTAAAAAAAAAAGGGTGTTCCTATAAGAACTAGATTTTACACAAATATGTATAAATTGTTCCCTCTAAGTTCAATTTAAAATATTTTGCTGGAAAAGCATTTAAACAAAAAATAATCTAGCTTTATGAACTAACATTTAAAATTAAAAATAATCATATCAGGTTATGTATTTCCTAATCTAATAAACTTTGACCTCAGTATCTCAGAGTGCAAAAACTTAAAACGTGTATGGACACCAGACTGTAGGGATATCTACATTTTTCTTATGCCTCTAATTTTTGCAGGAAAACAAAAAACAAAAATGCTTATTTTAGACTTAAATGCTATTTTCTGCCTTGGGTGAAATGATACAAAGTTTTCTATAACCACAGTAAAATTGGTGCTATAAAGGAAATACAAGTTCAATGATAAGGACAGAGTTACAAATCAAACGCAATAATCAAGAAATTGTCATCACTTCAGGATGTAGCATACCCTTGTTTTAGGGTACAGTTTTAGGCCAGTTTGGTCCAGTTCCATGACTGCTGGGATGGAGGGACCCACTGATCCACACTGTGGGAGAGGGGGAAGGGTAAGAAGGGAAAAGGTAGGAGTTGGGACAAAAAAATCAAAATAGTGGCAACAAGCCAAGGGAGAAAACTAACTAAATGAGTAAACATTCCACAGAGCTGGAGCATTAGCTCTTCAACTACCAGTGCACTACATGATGTTATGAGGTGGAATACTGATAAAAAAGACCTTAAAGCCATGACATCCTTAATCTGCATCCTTTGTAATTGAATAGAGCTGCCCACATTATCTGAGGACTGAATGTCTGTGAAACATTTAAATGTTGTTACAAGTTAAGTCTTGAATACTATCTATAATTCCTTGAAATTTTAGAATCCAGTTTAATTTACAAGTAATTAAAAAAAAAAGTTTTGAGATTTGGAAAAATCAGCAGCCTGTGTGTGTGGAATGAGGAAGAATCAAGGAGCAGTGATGTGATATGTCACTTACACCTCTTTTTGAATTTCATCTCAATCAAAAGAGGCAGAAATCTTGCTACTACTAACATCCAGAAGAATCTTAGTCTGTCATTTCCTTCTCCTAATACAATTTCCAATAATAATGCTTTGGTGATGTAAACAGTTTTTTCCCTGAATTAATTTTAATTTTGGCTTAGGATTTTTATTTTTTTTTTTTAAGGATAAAAGGAAATAGAACATTTAAAATAGAATTGTTCACAGTACAAACGAGTGCTGTGCTTTCTCTGTGGCAGGTTGACTTCTCTTAATGTTGCTTACTTTGTGAAAAAGAGTTTCTTCTTAACATACAATTATTTTTATCTTTATAGACAATATATTCTAGTTCTCCTATATGCCTGTTTTGCACTAGGAACTTTATTGTAACAGTGTGAATGAACTAATGTAGAGAAGAAAATAACATGGGATGACTGTCAAGTACATTGTTGAGCTTGTCTTCTTTTGTGGACTAATAATTTCTAATAATCTAACTTCTGTTTAATGGTATGCTACAGAGACTGTGCATGGTATGTCATTTGCATCCACTACAGGTAAAGTGTATAATAGAACATTACTACATTTTTCTCAGAGAAATTTTTTTGAGAATGGAATGCAGCTTCTTGTTCATTGTTGGCACAATTTCATATTTGAAATTTGTGTGACTGTGACTGTTGACAAACAGGGTGCTGTAGCTGAGAATTTGCTTTATCAAATAATGTTATTGCACTCCTTGTACCTGTTGTAGTTCCCATAGCCATAAAATGAGGCATAATTTTCTAAGTGACCTATGTAATTGGTCTTGAAATTAGTCATGATATTTGCATTGGGAAAGAGAACAGGTTGTCCCTTTTTTCCCAGTTTCTACTTTAATCACTAAAGGGAATAGAATGTAGTTCTTTCTGATCATTTCTCATGGTTTGAGAAATTTGACTTTTTCACGTTGCTGGAAAAAGGCATTCTTGCAAAACAAAGAACTCAGTGCAGTAATGACAGTGAAAGAGGAAACTGCTGTGCTTGCTCTTTTCTTTACTTGCTCATCTGAATTTTCAGAAAAAGTTACAATGCTTATAATTGTGCTTTTTTTACCTACATACTCTTGTGGGAGTATAAATCTAATTCTGATGCATGATTACATAATTTATCTTTAAAGTGCTTAAAAAGATTTTTCCTTAGGTCTGTGCTAACAGGATTATATAGCAGAAAAAATTATAGTATTGTAGCAACGTGCTGTATTTCAAACTGATCTTGATACAGTGGCCAAGGGAATTGAAATATGATTTAAATTCTGAGACTTTTGTTTGCATCACTGGCAAAGTACTAACATACTACTATTTCAACAGAAATCAAATACTTCCGTACTTGTATCATTTCACTTGCTTCTGAATTTGGTGCCCAAGTTGTCTGTGGAAACAAATATAGAGCTGAAGGAAAAAGTAAATTGCGTATGTGATTTGAGGACAACAGATGGTCCCAAATGGGGAATTCAGTACAAAGTTTTTTTTAGATCTTAAACTATTGGTACGTTAACACATATCACAACAGAAAGCACCAGAAATCTACAGAAAACTCACTAGAATTGAGATCTGCAGTCTTGTAATTATACTGAGACCTGGATTCCTTACAGAAGTAGCTCAATTAAATGAATCCCTCAAAGTTCACCATCAGTTTTATGCAAGTTATGGTGATACAGAATATGATGAGAATGTTTCCTCTACAGACTCAGCTTTTAAAGAACATTGCGGCTTTAACACTGACAATTCTGAAATGAACTGTCTTTGTTAAAAATTTTTATCCTTTAAATGCACACTTAAAATATATTTAAAATGGTGATTTTTTCTTTTTCATCCTAGACACAATGCAAATTTCTTTTTTAGTCCTGTTTTATGTGCAGTATGGATTCTTGAAACTCTCCCTGTTGCTATTGGACATGTGCTCATTTTAGTTTTAAGAAGGATTGTAACAGCATTCTTTAATTCTAAGAGAAGATTCAAGTAATCCCTTTTTTTTTATTACTACCAATAATTCTAGGTTCATACGTTTTGCATCAGTATGCTTACTTACTTTCAGTATGTTGTAGTGGAAGGACACATTTCTTCGGATACTTTAGATATTTAGACTATCAGGAATTTTTAGTACTTTGGGTATCATTTGGGTATCATTCAGTACAATTTTTCTTTTTCTGATTCAGTCCTTAATGAATAGGTTATAAAATGATTTCAGCTTAATCTTAGAAGTAAATTGAATTATCATAATAGAGACGTATTCAGATCTGAGACAGAACAGTGTTTTTGAAAATCTGAACTTATGTGCCTGAATACGAATACTTGAAACTGACTGAATTTCTTGCAGTGAATTGTTCCCTTTGTATTGTGTCATGAAATATTCTGAAATATAGGATGATCACACAAATCAAGGGGACACCGAGTACAAATAGTCAAGGTACATTGGATCTTTTCTTTGGTATTATCAAACATATGTAGTGAACATAACATCTCCTTTTTGCTGAACTTTCATCGATCTCAAATGGTATTGCTTATTCTTACAACAAAAAAAGTGTAATTTAGGATTATTGCAGTATCCATTTAATCTGTTTAGGACAATTTAAGTACCATACATCTACCGAGCAGAAATTTCCATGCTAGATGTGTGTTTCTGGCTTTCATGACTACTTCCACCCTAATTTTTTGAAGATCCATTTAATGGTGTCTTTGTGGCCACTCCCTTCAACCTCATCCAGAGGACAAGAGCTAAAAGTAGTTACTCATGCTAAAAGTAATTACTAGCTTTTTGGTTCTGATATGCATATAGAGAAGAATCTTATTAGATTTATATTTATAAAAATAAATAAACCAGAACTTCTATATCTACACTGCTGTATTTCCATGGATATCCTCATACTGTCTGAGCTCTAATTAATTAGCAGTTTCACAGTAGATAGAATTTATTTTATTAAGGATTAAATATTTCCAAGTTACAAACGTACCCAGCCAAAATATTTTTCTTACCCAGAAACTGTCTTATACAGCTATTTTGGGCTTTGGGAAGTTCACAAATGGAATTGAATGTGATCTATTATGAAACATGCTGTTAAAAATAAAACGTTAGAAATAGCACATTTCTATCTAGCTGGGAATGATTGATTACTGTAGCGTATAAAAATCAGGATGTTAGCAGGATAATAGCGAGGAAGTACATTAGAGTTACTGCACATTAGAGTTACTGCACATAAAACTAGAATCATCTATTGCTTAGAGAGGATTTAGAATTTCCAAAACACTGACGTGGCTGTATAGAAAATATTTTAAGATGTGAGTATACATACGGTGACATTTCCTTTATCAGATTAATTTGTTGTTTATTAGACTTTTACAGCAGTCTATTTTTCAAATAGCCTGAACGTGTACTCTGTTATTTATTGTCTGCTGTCATGAGGCCTTTTGTCATTTTAGAAGTGTCTGTCATTAAATTGTTCAGAAAATGATTTTTAAAGCCAGTTTTCTTACCTTTCTTACCTTACCTTTCTTACCCTGATATAATACTATATCTCTCTTCATTTTCTCAGCATGAAAGAAAAACAGTACTTAAAAACAGCACATTTATCTTCATCTGGTTTAGGTAAAGCCTACCTTTAAAGTGTGAGAATAATTATGCTTTTGATTCCAATTTGTTCTAACAGTGTTCTTGAAATCATAACCTTATTCTGTGGTCAAAATCAATTTAATATTGGAGCATGCACCTATAAGAATCTAGGATGACTGGAACTTGAGTTTGGGTATGCTGTTCTACTAGTCTTATAGCGATCTTACTATCTAGATGTGAAATGTGAAAAAAGGTTCATTATGGAAGTGAAAAAAGAACACCACCAGGTCTAACAACATTTTACACTTTATGCCACAAAGATATTCTGTCCTGGCAATGGATTTTCATTCTCTGTGTAACTTTCTATTTTACTTTTGTTAAATTACATTTCCCAAATATTGAAAAGTTATAGTATGAAACTGCACAATTTCTTTCCTTTTGTCCAAAGATTTATGAAATAATTCAATTCCAAAATATGGAATATTCTGTTGTGTCTATTTCTAAAATTGAATATACTCAGCAGAGGGACCATAACATCTCAATGGGCAATTTTTCTGAACATGAATATTAATCTTAAAGGAAAAAAATAAATAAATCTGAAAGCAATCTGAAAAGAGAGTTTGCTTCTATTGGTTCTAAAAATAGAATTTCAGAGTATTCCTAACAAAATAAGTCAGAAAGCAATACTCCAGCAGCAAAGGAGGATTAGAAGAGCTCTTTCTAGTCATAAATCCAGTATATTTTAGCTGTCTAATGATGTTTTTCCTGTCTTGATTACTTCAATGTACCACATTTTTTGTAATTCCATCCTCGATAGATTATAAAAATAATAACAAGAGTTGGCTGGAATTTCAGAAGCAGAACTTTTCCTTAGAAAAACTGTTTTTAATTGGAATTGATATTTTCTTCAGTATTGATGAAATTTATTTTGCTAAACTATCCATTAAAATGTTTCTTGTTTCCACATTTTTTATATTGACAGTTACATCTGTTATGGTAGAATGACTTTTCATCTCAAGCTTCTAATAAATTATAGTAAATATATATAAGTATAAATTAGAAGCAGTTCAAACGTAGCTAAAATGTTTCTACTGATACATGCTTATTTCAGATTTGTAACTTTTGTGGAAATTTTGACTATTTGTCCCATTTTATTGTGACAAAAGTTTTTATTCTTTTAATTTCAAAAATGTTCTCAAATTGGGAAAATTATTTCCCACCTGGTTCTAATAATAGCATGTATGAGTGGGCTGTGCTCTCAAACCTACTGTGTCTGAATGCTTTGCCAACAGTTAAATCAGGGTAACCTACCTTAAGTTCTTGAAATGCCTGTCTCTTGTGTAAGTACACCAGAAAACTATGAATAACAGTATACAGCACAATCCTCAGTGGCCAGATAGGAATAAAATTTACTTTGCCCCTTGAAGTTTACTTTGGTTAGTTGTTCTAGTTTTCTAAAAGTCATTGCTATAGATAGCAGCCCCCTAGCCTAGCCCTCTTCGAAATTTTTGGAGTTACCTGTGCACAATTAGGAGTACAGAATATTTTATGAGACAGACCAAGGTATAGAGAAACTTGACCTCTAGCTTGAAGATATAGCTGGTTGCTGAGCATCTCTACTCAAGGTTGTGTGGGGGAGACACAGTGGGGCTCTTAAGTTGAAGTAAATATTCCTGGTTTTGTGGCAGTAACTGTGGGTATTGAGTGGCTGAAAAAGAGAATACATGAAATAGAGAATGCTCTTGAGCCTTCAGATATGGAAGATGACAGTCCAGTGTAAGTCCACTTTCTACTACAGAAGGTCAGGGATAATTTAACTGTGGTGGCAGAATTAAGAATTGAAAATATTTGGTCAGAGAATTTAAAAATTAAGCTCACAAAGTCTGGTTCTTTTGGTTGCTGGTGTCTATTTGTGTATATGTGTGTGAGAGAGAAAACAAACCTTTCCAGCTTCTCTTTTTAAGCTAACAAAATCTGTTTTCTGATGGTGGCATCTGAAGTATTTAAGTATAAAAAAGAAAACTGTTTCAATTTTTTTTCTCCAGCATTTGGAAGTCTGTTTCTTTTTTGACTCAGTCAAAGACTTTGAGAAAAATAGAAATTAAACTCTTGCTCATCTAAGCAGGTTTTATTTTTTTTTATGGGTTGTATACATTCAAACAAATCTGTTCCTCTATTTCAGGATGGTGGATTTTCTTGTCAAAATGCTCAAAGATCTGCTGCTCTCTTTAAGCTCACTGAGAAAACTGCTTAAGAGATTTAAAACTCTTTGTGTGACCATGTATGGGCATAAGTTTTTTTTCCTAAGCTACATGGATTTTATAGTTTGGGATCAAAGGCATAAGAGCTTCCTTCATCAGAGAAAATCACTATAAGTCTCTGATCATCTATCACACATGTAAATTCAGAATTTGAACAAAACAGATTTTTAATGTACAAATCACTCAGTGTGTTTTTGTGCTAGTAATCCAATGCAGTAACATTAATACTGATGTTGATTTAAGTGTTATGCAGTGATTCTTAACAGGATTTGGGGCTTCTGTTTAGTCAACAGAAACTTCTTAATAATGTGTATTTCCAACATACATCAAAGCATCTCCAAAAAGATTACTGGCTTGTACATGCAATAATTTGTCAGGCTTGGATTTCCTATCTTTGCAAAGAATAAATTCTGCAAGGTTACTAGTTGAAATTATCCAAAAATCTTGTAGTACCAGAAGATGGAAAATGAAACAGAAACAAATATATCCATACGAAATCCATGTGAGAGGATGGCTTCCAAATGCATGCATTCAGTGTGATAGGTCTTCCTCTTTTCTTTATTTGTTTCTGATTTCTATATTGAAATATGCTAAATTTAGGTACTTAAGTTTCTTACGTGTGTGTGATGCAACAGGGAATATTAATGATAATTAAAAATTCAGAATATATTTTGCAAGGTTTATCTCATTTAACTAAAGAAGATCACTGGTATTTCAAGACTCAGACTAATTTATTGTACAAAAGCCTTTGACTTCTGGGCAGAAAACTGAATCAGCATTTCCCAGTATCAGAGTGGTTGAAGTTAGAAGGGATCTCTGGATGTCATCAGGTCCCACTCCCAGCTCAAGTAGAGACACTACAGCAGGTTACCCAGGACCACGTCCAGGAATCTTCTAAAGAATTCTAAGCAGATTAAAAAGGTTAACGCTAGTCATGTTGAAGTATGTAGGAGTTTTGAAAATGCTCTAATGAAATACTACCTCATTGCTCTGGACATTTATTTGAAGATGGATTTTATTCTCAAATTTCAGTGTCCAGTTGTCAAATATTTTTTCAAACACTCTAGTAAAGGGACTTGGTTATCCTCTTAGTCTTATTTGGAAGTTTTATCTGTTAATGAGCAAGTAATTATTACAAAAGATGACGGCAGAGGAACTTCAAAAATACATAGATCCAGATAAGCACTTTTAGACTGCTCAGTGATAATCTGTCTTGAATGAGTGAAGGAAAGAATAAGCCATCCTCCTTCTCAAGGATTATGTCAATTTGTTACATTTGTTTTATGTTCCATGTTTGTTTTTCTTGCTGCTTTCATGTTTCTCTTCATTGAAGATTCATTAACATAATTTACCCGAGGCCCTGTAGCCTAATACAAACCTAGAGAACTCTGATAAATCTTAAGGAAACACCAGGCTTACTCACCTCTAGGCTTTAGTCTTTGGTCCTGCCCTGCTCCACAGGAAGATTTTTTGCTTGTCAAGTACTTCTACTGGGACAATCATGCTTTGCTGCAGATATCACAAACCAAAAGCACAGCTGATACCACCAGTGCTGCTGAAATGTAGAGTCTGACTTTTAAATCCAGAACATTTGTATTGAGTGTGTTTTCTCAGCATTCTAATTTTATCACATCATGAATGCTCCAGCTGGAAGCAATGTCTGACAGTTGATTTGAGGAATTTTTTTTTTTTATTTTTAAACTCAGAACAGAATAAATGGAACCCTGCTCAGTCAGGGTTCTCATAAGATTTTTAAAGATAATATTTATGTAGGATTTTAAAGTTTAAATAGTTCCAAAATTTGAGATTGTATTGTGGTGTTTCCTAGGAATGCTATGATTCCCATGACTGTTGAAAATATTTGCAGAAGTGTCCACCTGTGTTTCTTTATCTACCCTACAATTTAAATGTGGATAAATGAGTTATATGAAAATCCTTTCAAAACAAGATTCCTTCTTCTTCATCTTTGTATTTTTAAACCGTAAGGGCAGACTATGGCACATCTAAGTTTTTGTCTGTGTTTCTGAGTAGGGTCAATCATCACTGCTAAGAAATCTTCACACCAGAAGATTCTGAAGTTCATTTTAAAAGGTGAATACGGAATGTTTCAAGGCATCAGACACTTGTCTTGGACTGAAAATACTGGAATAATGAATTATCTACATCGTATTTGTTCACTTTGTCCATCTTTAGAAAGAATGCTCTTGTCTTGGATTATGTATCATCAACAGGGAAATCGAGGTTATTACCATTAATGACATCTGGGTTAAGAAGAAATGAATAATAACTTTATTCCTAAATTAAACTAACCAGAAATTAGAATAGTGAAGATGTAGAAACTAGAATGCAGTGGACCACTTTTTCTAACTTTTTACATAAAGATAATCTCTATCTTTTGAAGTTGATCTCAGATGGTAAACCTTGGGCAACTTTTTAATTATCTTCAAACCTTTCAAGTTATCTACTTTTCTTTTCATAATTCTCCCCTATTTAACTAGGGATTAGACCATGTGTTTTCATACAAAGAAGGATATTTTCTTCTATGGTATTTTTTTGCCGGACTACTGTTTGTATTCCTGACTTATAATGCTGAAAATATAGAATTAACATTGTTATAGTTAGAGATATTACATTCTCATTCAACTTTTTATTTCAACTACTAGACTTCCTACTCCACAAATCTGGGAAGATTTCTGATCTTGGGAACATTTTAGCCTGTACCTTGCCCTTTAACCTGGACCACTACCATCTTGGAAGGGAAGTTTTATCATTCCCGAAAAAGCATTCATAGCCTTGGCTGTATTCTCTGTCACTTCTGAAAGTTAAAAAACAATTCAACTCTGAAATCTCTTGCTCCTCTTATCTCTTTCCACTAATCTTTTCATGCAACATTGTTGTGGTTCTTTAAACAAGTAGGGGCATGTTTATGGAGCGACAAGAATAAAGGGGCTCCTAGAAAGCCATAAACTCACAGGGCTAAATGGAAACAAAATGTTCATTGAGGTAAAAGTTATAAGAAAAAAATGTGATTCAAGCAAGCATATTGTGCTGTTCCAGCATAGTATGAGATTCTGCGCTATTGCCAATACTATATTTAACACGAACAATAAAATAAAATAGAAACTGAACATTTTAAGTTTCTTTCTCCTTTTTCCTTACGGTTAACTTTTCATAATATTCAAGAATAAATCAGATTTATGACTCAGTGAGAGAGCAGTGAAAGGCAGAAGGTACTGTACAAAGTGATTTATTTTTTAGCAATTCTACCACTGGCATGTCTTGAGAACTTCACAAAGATCAGCACTATTTTATTTCCAGAGATTACATGGAAACATTGTTGAAAACTACCAACAGTTCTATATGTCAGTGCATAGTTTTCATTTTGTCTAAATTTAGAGCCCATTGGGAAAAATAACTTTCAGTTCCTGAAGCTCTTAATTAAAACTAGATGATTGCTGGAGTTCTTGTAGAAAAATCCAACATTATGAAAGTGCCTTCTGCACTGATGCTTTATACTTCCTGTTTCTGCTATTTGGTCTCATATTCCTCCAGATTTGTGTGAACTGTGCTGCTCCTACCCTATCTGCAGTTGTCACACACTGGCATAGATAAGCTTTGTTTTCTTGCACGTGTGATCTCTAAATGTATATCAAGAAATTGTCTCTGTTGACAAAATTTCCTTATACTCTCCCTCTCTTCTAGAATGGCACAGAAATCCCATCCACAACTCCTCAAAACATCTAATCTATGTTCCTCTCTAATGCTATCTGGTGGATATCTTTGTCAAGCAAAACTAGGGAAAGGACTGGTTATTCCTTCCACAAAAGGAAGAGAAACATATTCTGAAGGACCAAATATGGTTTTAGGGACAAATTGTAAGAAAAAATAGAAACTGGGTACAAATTTAATGAGGTTAATTTACAGCTTTTCGTAAAGATTCAGTTTGATGCTCACAGAAAGTGAATAAATCTATTGATGTATAAGGATTCAGTGCCATATCCATATGAATGGCATTTTTTCCATTGGAATAATGATGAAATGATGGACTTCAGCTGGAAAATAATAATTAAGATTCTCATAGATATTAAAGATAGGCAAGAAATTAAACATTTCTTGGATATAACGGAACTGTGGAGAAATTAATTATTGTACTTAAATAAAGGTAATCCAACTATAAACAGTCACAGATAAAACAGAGAGAGAAGAAAAACATGTAGAAACAGTTACAGTTAGATAATCTGCTAAAAGTTTCTTAGGCAACAATGTTGAGGTGCTCAAAAGCATATTAAAGAAAACATTTTAAAGAAAACATTTCTAAAGGCTTTTTATTTCTTTATTTCTATTCTGAAATTGAGTTTATTCCACTCTTATTTTCTGTTCTTGTCTTGAAAGTCTAAAGACTTCCTTTAATTGCATTATTATATTTTTCAGAATGCATATTTATATGCTTGAATATCAGCATAATTTCTTCAAATCACTGTTAGAAAATTGGTTTGGGATGACTACAGGAAAAATTATAACAGGAATATAGGGAAGAAAAGCAAACAAGCTATGTGCACAAGAGCAGGAAGGGATCCCATATTCCTGATAGAACTGGACAGAGGCTTTGACAAAAACATTTCTAATGTTTATAAACATAGGAAGTTCTGCACAAATGTACATGGGAACTTCTTCACAGTGAGAGTGATGGAGCACTGGCACAGGCTGCACAGAGAGATGGTGGAGTCTCCTTCTCTGGAGACGTTCTAGACCCACCTGGATGCCTACCTGTGCAACCTGGGGTAGGGGGGGTTTGGATTTGATGCTTTGGCAGGGGGGTTGGATTTGATGATCTCTAATGATCCCTTCCAACTACTACAATTCTGTGATTTGACAAGAAAATAATATTATCAATTATTGCAGTCCTTGTTGGTATAAAGAGGATTATCCTATTTGCTTCTCCGAAATATATTGCTTAGAGGGATCATATATATCTTGAAATGTTCTTCTTCAGTTTTTGTGACTGGGATTTTTTAAAGCTTGGATAGCTGCTAGATGTGCATAGCTCTGTCAGAAAAAGACAGAAGGGCCAGGCACAGGGGCAAATTCCTAACCAGAAGTTTGTACCACCTATATACCTTAGAATTAGTTTCAAGTTTGATCTCTTTGGCATTTCACAAAACAAAATGAATACAGAGAGATTAATGGTTTAGTGGTGAGAATGATATCAATGAGGCTACATGGATTCAGGGTTTGATGTGAGAAAAAAAACTACACATGGAAACAAAGTAATTATTGACCTAGCTTTTATATTTGAGAACAGGAAGAACATACTGCACTAGTCTGAGTCTGTGATGCCCTTTTTGTTATCTGGTGATGGGTAGACAGGTTGGGTATGTGATTCACTTCTCACTCTGAGCAAGATGATGTTCAAATTCAAAATGAATGCTTCATGATGTGCCCATTCTCACTGTTCTGCAGCCTTGAAGAAATGACGTCTGCTTAGCTCGGTTTCTCAAATCTTACATTAAGCCTGGGATTTGCTCATGGTTTGTATTTTTCTAATTAACATTGCAAACCCACAAAGTATCTAATACCACAGTCATTCTTCAGGGTATGATTCTCTGTGGGAATCATAGCAGGATGTTTCTGAGCTTTCATATTATTTAAAGGTAGCATTTAGTTGCCTAAGTCCATTTTTGCTGACTTAGTCAGCAATTTTACTTTAAACTGCTGATGAGAATTTACCCTTCTAATTTAAAGTACACTGACGAAGAAAACACAAACCACATACCCTGTGAAACTAGTCACAGTTTCATTCAAGTAATGGAGTGCAGTTTCCTAAGTTCAGCCTTTCAGTTGTCCTGGCAATGTTGAAGTAGATAGTGTAGGCATTCAGTAAGGTTAATAAATTTACAGACCACGCTGAGAAGAATTCCATACATGGAGTATTTCTTCTGAACCTGTAGATGACTTAACATCTAGATAGATACAGAAAGGACACTACAGAAACCAAAGGAAATTGAAACAATTAGAGCTGCTCCAACAACCCCAGGCAATGCTACAGGCTTGAGGAAGAGTGGCTGAAAGACTATGCAGAAGAAATGGACCTAGGGGTATTGGTTGACACTCAGCTGAACATGACCAAGCAGTGTGCCCAGGTGGCCAAGAAGGCCAACACCATTTTCTGCTGTTTCAAAACATAAATTTTGATTAGGGATTAGTGTATATTTGAAATAATGCTTTTATCTATTCAGTTTATTCCAACATCAGTGTTGACAAATGTGTCGTTTATTCAATAGGCAGTCATTTTTGTTGTGAGCTTGACTGTACAAGGCAATGATGTTGCCAGATAAAGAGAGAACTATATTTCATTTCTCCAACACTAAAATGGGGATAATGTAGAATGTATTTGCATAGAATATGATAAGTCTGAGGAGGAAGTGATTTGACCTTGAAGTATTTCAGTATTCTAGTGTTAAAGGGCTATATAAAATGCTACATGAAAAATAAATTACAAACAATTAATTATATATATATATATATTCATATTATTTTCCAAATAACTCCTTTTTCTTGTTTTCTCTTTGTTGTAAATCTACAGTCTTTTTTGGGAGGCTATGGCAAAAGGTGATTTTTACTGAGTCTGAGCCCCTGTGTTCTCATACATTTGTAACAACACCTCACAACATCTTACAATGTTTAATCTTGATTGCACTGTGTACTGCAATTTTAGTCTTCCCACACAGAACATTTTCAGGAATATAAATCAGACATGTATCTTTCCTACCCTAATTGCAAGCCCTTGGGATCTCCCTGTGAATGAGACATTGCAATTATAAACTGGTTTCAGAAAGCAAAGTGTTAACTGATGTATGAAATTCATCATGGCCACTGTGGAACTTATTTCCTTGTGAAACCCTCAAATGAGGTGACTATGATTATGTTTTCCTTTTGATTTATTGCAAAAAATAAAGTATCTCTAATTTAGAAAATATAAAGGCCTATTGAAGGTTTCTAGAATAAATCTTCAATGACAATTGTAGCTAAGATCACCCCTTAAAGATACAAGCAAAATTGTCCAGAGGACAGCTGTTAAGCAAATGTTTGTAGGGTTTATTTTTAAATAGGAATCTATGAGTTAGTCATTTAATAACAAAGCATTAAGGCAACCTACTCCTTCTCATTATTTGCTTATAGATAACTGTGCTTGTAGATATATCCTGCCTGAATTTGCTTTCAAGGCTTCTCTCTCTATACCTGTTGGTGATAGTATCTGCATATGTGGTTTGTTAATAGGCCATTTATATCGTTCTCTGAACTGGTGGATATTTTTAGTTGTGTTTAATATACTCAGAGCTGTTGGCTACTGCCAAGGTAAGTCAGCAGAGAATACTGTCACTGTAGGGTTTACTCAGTCTGTTGCTGCTTAGAAAACAGTCACAAGTCATGCACCGATTGACAGGACCTCAGTGCTAGCCTTGTCAACTGTCATGAGGGTTGTCACATGGTTTAGATTACTTGCACAAAAAAGGACCAAATAACTGTGATTCAATTTTCAAAGCTTTTGTACTAATTGTAACATTTAAGCCTTTCAGAAGAACTCATAATTAAAGCTATGAAATTCTTTCTATATTTATCCAAACATAACAAAACTACAGAACATTTTACATGTAAATATTCCATGAAAGTTTTTCTAATATTAGGAAGAAGGATCAATAATGGTAGTAATAACAACATGATCACAGGCCCTGGTCCAGAAAAATAGAACATATTCTCTTGCCCAATTACTTACATATCCCAACTTCCAGCTTTAAATTATGTCTCACCTACAGCACTTGAAGCTGCTGCTTACTTAAAAGTCACACCTCTATTGAGTAACTCCCTTTGTCTTGTTTGGGAGACACTTTAATGTACAAAAATAAAAGCTAACACTCAACGGCTTTCTTGGCCATGAGACCCATCAACTCCCACAAGCTTGCCAAAGGCATATGCTGCTTGATTTTGGAGTGAAAGCTTTACCCATTTCATCTTTAGTGTTTCCCTGGAGAGCCCATTTCTAACTAGTGGAGTTCTTGTAGAAGATGAAAACTTCTCTGGTCTCTGTAGCAAAATGTGATCTAAAATGAGTGGTGTGTGGGTTAATTCACTAATTTGAAGGCTATTAATACAGTGTATTGTGAAGGAGGCAGATTGCACCAGCAAGTATGACACAATGAAAAGAGCTTAAATTTCAAGCTTATGGATTGGAAACTGTAAGAATTATTTCATGCTCTAAATGAAACAATTAATGTTCTACATACAAATTCAAGGCAGTCTTATCAGAAAAGAAAAAGCAAAAAAGAAAGAAAAAAATAGAAAAAAAGAATCTTTGGTTTATTTTCTGAGTGAAATCAAATATGAAGGATCAGGGTTTTTCTCAGAATATCCTTTCATGAGATTTTAAGTCCAACCTCGAGTATTTAATAGGTTTCGATAGTTACAATAAAATTCTTGGTAAATATCAAGCATTCTTACATTAGACACACAGTAATAGTTACCCTCCTTATGGGTTTTATGTCTTTTCTAGTTATCTAACAGCTTTTTCCAATTATTCAACAAAGGTGTTATATGATCAGTAAATTAAGGCATGGTTAAGGTATTTGGGTTTTTTAAGAAATAACATCAAGTTTTAGGTAACAGAAGCTATTAGAACAATCTTTTTAATGATTATATTTTATATCTGTCTTTTTTTACCTCACATTTAATTTTACATAATTCTACTTATGTACTTGAGGATATTTTTATTATTTTACTAATTATAATTTTACAACTAATTATGTTGTACATGTCACAGAGAGACCTTCCAAATAGGAGTATAAGAATTGCAAAGTCTGCTTTGTAAAGAATCTGCAGTATTTCTCATTCTTATAGGAGTATATACTTAATATTTTCTCTCATTATCGAAGTTACATATTTTGGCTAAAATTGTTGGAGTCAAATCAAAAGACTGTGTACTTCAGAGCAATGATTGTTTTATTCTAGTAGGAATGGGGTAATATTTGTATCAATATGCAGACCTTTAAGAATTTCAAACAGAAATGGAATCTAGAAGAGGGAAAAATTATATTTAATATTTGGGTGTAAAATTATTTACATTTTTTTCCACTTCTTCTCAGAATACAGCCTAATGTGTTGTTACTTTAGTGAACAACTATATGCCTTACAGAAAGATTAAGCCTAAAAGAGAAGCAAAGTCAATTGAAAAGTTAATATACCTTTTGAATGAGGGTATCATTACAGTTAGTTACTCCTTACTGTATCATAAGGAAGTGTTGAATATTTTGTGTTATATTTCTATAGCTGTCTATTACTAAACAAATTTTTGTAGCAGTAGTCCATTTTATTGTCTAAAGTTCAATTGAAATGTGAATTTCATTTCAGCATCATGTTGATAGTACAATAATTAAATCTTTGGGTGGCAGTTTTTCATATGCTTCTATAAATCTCCAGATGTCTTTTCTTAGCACTCTGGGCTCATACAATTGTCTGTCAATTGAGATTGAAAGACTGTATCTCGAAAAAAGAAGGGAGAACTCAAATCATAAATATTGTGAGGTCCTTTGTTAGTTCCCTGACTCATTAACTAACTTTAATCCACAAAACTTGAGATATGAGGTGAGTTTTTAATATGTGTTGTCCCTGAAGAACTAAGGAACTTACAAAAAAAGCCAAAACAAAGAAGCCCCCCAAAAGTGACCTACCTGTTCTCAGTCAAATCGAACAGATCTCAGTATTACTAAAATCTTGTTTTCCCTCTGTCTTCTTCATGGTTACCATTAATATTATATAATAAGGAGGTTTATTAGGTTTAGTGTACGAAATGTGTCTGAGCCATGCCGTTTCAAGAGAGTTTTTATTATTGGGATGGTGACATTTCTGAGAAAATGAGGTCCAATTAGCCAGGCAAATAGAAATGAGAACAATGATACATGCTGTAGCACTGTGAATAACATTGGGTGAATTCTTAGTAATCAAACAATGCTTGATTAACTGACCTTGTGAACACCAGGCTACACAATGGTCTTCTATATAATAAATGTGCAATCAAACATCTGCATGCCATGAATTAAACAGACCTGCAGCTGATCAGCCTTCTACAGAATAATCATTCTCATTGAGCAGCCTGCTCAGTTAAATATTTGCTTCTCTTTAACTCCGCATTTGTGATAGGTTTTGCTTACCTCTTAGTACAGGTATATTCAACTTGCAGGCTGCATATTGATGCAGCTGCCCACTACCTTATGGAGTGGCCCCAGATGTGCACCCATCACTCAGCAACATCCAAACTACTGGTGCACTATTAATGCTGAGTCAGCTGAAATCAGAACATGGGGAGGGCACTGCTGTGCAGAGTTGACTCAAGTAATGGCAAATAATTGTATGCATTTTGATCCGCTGTTTGAACACAGTGCTCTGAATAGAAAAGAATATGCAGCCATGCTCTCTGTTTTGGCAAAGGAGTTTGAGAATAGGTTTCAAGATTTCAAAAAACAAACAAAAGAAAAATAACCCATCAATTTATGTCTGCAACACCATTTTCAGTTATGTATATATGTATATATGTTTATACCATATACATTATGTACATGTGTATATATGTATATACATATATATATATATAACCTGCAAATTTTCAGATGGAATGTATAGAATTTCTACCAGACATTCTACTCAAAATTTCAATCATGTCTCTTTACCAGACTTTTTTCAGATCTCTTACCAGAGAAAAGTACCTGTTGCTTCACAGTCTCACCTTATTCATGTCATCACATTTTGGCATTATGCATATTTGTGAACAATTGTCAAGAACAAAATACAGGAAGAGTAAAATTTCATTTAAAATCTCTGATGAACACCTTGAGAGCTCACTGAGAATTGCAACAACTGCCATCAAACCAGACTGATGCATTAGTTTCACAATAACAAGGTCACATATCCCACTAGTTTTATGTTTTCGTTACTCTTTTCTAATATTTTAAGAAAAATGATAAAAATTAAAATGTTTTGTTACTGATATTTTAACAATACTGTATATTTTTTGAGTGCTGCTGCAAAAGTAATGCCCCCTCTTATATTATGCTGATCAGCACTGTTAGAGGCAGATGTTGGTTGTATGAAATTAGAGGTATAATCTTCCCACCAATATTTCAGTCCATGTTGTTACTGAGAGACAGATGGCAGTAAAGAGATGGTCTGGCAAGATGGTGTCTGACATAGAAGCAGGGATGAAGCAAGGGTGTATCACTGAATTTCTCCATGCAGAAAAAATGGCATATACTGACATATGATGCTTACTGAATGTTTCTGGAGACCAAACAGTGGATAATAGCACAGTGAGGTGGTGAGCAGTGTGTTTCACCTGTGACAACACTGAATCACTTCAGCAGGTGCAGGTTTTTAAGAGCAAGGCATGCAGGCTCTTGTGAAAATGCTTAGCTAAGTGTGGTGACAATGTTGAAAGTAGCATTTTCTAGCTGAGAATTTGCTCTATCAAATAGTGTTGTTGTGTTCTTTGCAACAACTGTGGTTTCCATGGAAATAAATTGGAGGCATTACTTTCAGAGCAACTTACGTATATACGTGTCCCAAGACAATTGCTATTTACTCAGCGTGGCCCAGGCAAGCCAAAATTTTGGACACCCATGATTGTTTTAATGTTATAAGCTTAGTATCAAAGCATAACTGGAATCTTAAACTGGGGGTGGGAGAGTGTAAAAATAACTAAGAGCCAACTTTTCAAGATGGATCCTGTGACCCACAAGTACTTACTGCAACTGGTGTTTTGTGAAATTATTACATCTGGTTTAATAAGTGCATTTCTAACTGTTGTACACAGAATGATGAAAGTAATGCTTGTCATGTAATAATTTAATTTAATTTAATTCTCACACCTTTATGACTGATTACTGTGCTGCAACATTAATTTTCTTGTAAAGATGTGAGCAGCCGTCTTATGTACATGTAGATGGCATCACTGTCAATCAAATCTGATAAGAATCTGAAATAGCTATGTTCTGCATATTCTCAAAATCAATTTTAACTCTCAGATCACTGATGTTCATGCTGGCACTCATGTTATGGCTTGGTTCCATTTGACTGTATAAAAATCACAAAATTGGAACCAATGGTGCTCTTGTTTGTAGGCAATATACTTTACAGGCTTTTTTTTGTTGTTGTTGTTTCAGTGTACTTTTAAAATACATTGGAGGAAAGATTCAGTGGAGAAAAGCTGTAGCATTATAGTTACAGGAAAACACTGTACTTTCCCTAGTATTTCCATTTGGGAGTTTCTTGTTCTAATACTCACATCCTTTGTAATTAAGCTTTTCCTTGTTCAGGAGTGCACTCTTCTGACTCAGGTATTCTGATTTTCACAACATATTAATGATCTCACCTGTCTTGACTCCTCCTTTTATACCTAGTATGTATCTGGGTTTTAAGAGGTTTCATATTTTCAGCTCCCACTAATATGGTTTTAATATTTACATGTAATGTTGTAAACAATGCGGACAAGTCTTTAGGCTTCTGAATTTTGGGAATTGTGCAATATAACTCCAGTGGATCTTATAAGATTGATTTTAGCTTCAATGACTACTGTTGGATATTTATGTAATTTTTTCCTACATTTTAATTTTTCTTTCTTAATTTTACAATTTCCTTCAGGAAATGTATGCATTTTTCATTCTTTAAGCTTAATGTGCAATGACCTGCATTTTTATCTTCATTTTGTTGCAGATCTATATTTTGCATTGATGGGAACGGGGAGAAATCTGGTTTAGATGAGCTTCTGAAATCATGCATTTAGGACCCATGGATATTAATCTAGATAATCTAGATAACTCAGAATAAATTAGAGACATGTGGATGTTGATCTTATTTTGGCTATGTAGACTCTTCAAAATGTCATTCATAAACTAGCATAGAAAGTGTTAAAGCAGACTGGTAGACCCAGCAGAAAAATGAAGTCTCTGCTTAGGTAAAGACCAACTAGGTAAAAATTTCCAGTCTTGTTTTTGAGCCCACGTGAAAGAACCAAATTTCCTTAGTAATTGATTCCCACAGAACAGCTAGAAAAGTCATCTACCCATTTCCCCTCTGCATGTGAAATAGCAAGAACCGGAAGAACCAGCAGTAGAGGCAGTGAACAACAGCCTAGTCCCATTTGCTTTATTCATGCTGACCACTGCTAATTGGTCCAAATTTATGCTGATCAATCTCTTGATCTTATGCATGCTTGGGAAATTATACTTTAATGTAACCTTTTAATGATTGTGTGCTTCATATATGTAAGAATTTGGCAAAGAATTTTTTTTTTTTTCCTTAACTGGCCTCTGTGCACTCTTGGCAGAGATTCTGGGTCTCCCTTTATTGGAATCTGATCTTCATTTTTTTACAGAATCCTTGAAGTACAGAGACTTCTGTTCTCAAGAACTGGAACTTGACACTTTTCTCAGGTCAAACCTGTTTTAAAGTTTTGCCAGGAGAATTTTAGGTTAGAATTTTGATTACATAATTGTGTAGAGATGGAAGGCCCAGAATAACTGCACCTATAGGAGCTGAAAAGGGCTTTCCAGTGAAAACTTCCATTGCTTGTGGCAATGGTCCAAACTACTTTGAGGAGAAGCTTAACCAGAAGAAGGGAAAACTTCACTTGAGGATATCAAGCAATACTTGTAGATACTCTGCAAGGTGAAGCAGGATTCTCTAGTACAGTACCCTGGAGGTCTGTAAAAGAAGCTGTTGGAGTATGTCAAGGATGAATTCACATCTGTATATCCACAATTACTGCTTAAAAGATGCAGCTTGAGATAATTCACTTATAAATGATAAATGAAGATGATAACAAAGAAGACAAATATTTGATATGTTTGAGATGTATGCAAATTTTAATACAAATTTTTTAGTAAACTTTATTTTCTTTCAAATACTGATTTTAGCAATATTTGATTCTTTTGTATTGTGTGATTTATGAAGGACCTATAATTTATAATAAAGCCAGCAAAAGGCCTTGGAAGTAAGGAATCTATTGAAAAGTGCAGTGGTTCGTTACAAATACAGTTGGGTCTATTAAGCCTGAAAGTTTGACCTGACTAAAATATAGACACAGAAAAGTTGTCACAATGTAACAAAGCATTATGAGGAAGAAAATAAAAAATCAGTGAAAGTGTTCTTGAGGAAAATGTTTGATTAGTGAAGCAAACAGTATAGCTGTGCTGCAATGTTCTTACATCAGAAAGCACCCTGGGGAGGATCTCCTTTATAGAGCAGGAGCTGGAAAGCTCTTTCAGAGAAGCCTGGAAGAAGGATTCTAGTAAGAACTAAAATGAAGCAAGAACTAAAATTGCAGAACAACTAACAGTAGCTAAGATATTCACTATGACATACTTCTTAGGTTAGGTATGGCAGAAATTAGGACTCTTGGTTTCCCACTTATAAGGTGAGTATCTATTAATGGGGGAAGAGGGAACTGAGAGGAAGGGAAACAAATATAATTCATGTTAGACACATGAAGGATATAATGGGAAAAACAATAGACCTTGTCAGATGATTATCAAATGTATTGACAGAGACCTTGATTCTTCTGATTCTTTTTTTTTTACTACTATAAATTAGGAATAATTCTGGAGGAATCTATGGACTAACACACATCAGGGAGAAAACATGCTTCAAAACATGTTCTTGTAGGTTTCTGGAGATTGTAAGGACAGGAAAATATTAGATGTTATGTATGATTATGGAAGGTGTTTCCTTTGTAGTAACATTATCAGTAGAAGATTTAAGATTTCCCTAAATTTTCTGTCTTGTGAATAGGTAAATGTTGTAAATTTGTAAATTTGTTCATAAATTTAATATTCATTGACTAAAATAAACTTAGCCCTTTATCATTTCACTCAAAGATCCCAAATAACTTTCTACTCAGTAAAACAAAACTATATATTTCCTGGTCTGTAAGTGTTGCAAATTGAACTCATTCTTTGCTTCTGAAGCAGTCACCCTTAAGAGTTATTGCACAATAGGCTGTTCCATTTCTACCATGGAACATCATGGAAAGTGTTTTGAGGTAAATGTCTCTGCTAGAGGGACTGGAATGTATCTCATGACAGCATCTAAGTCAAATTGATGCTATACATTGGACTTCCAGCAAGGATGTCAAATTGCTTCTTTTTTATGATGGAAAATAAACTGCCAAAAATTCTGCATGAAACCACTCATGTCACTAGTATTTGTACTTAAAGACCTAAGTGGAACACTTCAGCCTTCAGTAATAACAAAATTGTCACTGATCTTTCTTTTCACATTTCTTGACTACTTTTTATTGCATTTTCTCTTCTCGATTAAAAAAAATAGGCTACAGGTGTAATAGGGTAGAAAATCATTCAATTCTTCAATCATACAAGAATACAAGCTTTCACAGGAACAACATCATCTCCTTAGAAAAGGAAATGAATTGTGCCGAAGTGCTTAGATTAGAATGGAGGTATAAACACTGTTAATTATGGAAAAGCATGAGAAATCCTGGGGTGATAACAGAAAGCAGAAAAATGCATTAGAAACCAGGATGTGCATCCTCCTCAGTTATTTGAACACTATGTCTTGTTCTTGCATTTGCTAATGATCTAGTCAAGTATTTGTGTCAAATGTATCAAACCTAGCTGAAACAAACCACAAGCTGTGGACTGTACTTAAACGACATCTGACCTTTTTAGATCGTCTGTGTGGTCTTTAAGCAAGCATATGAACAGCATTTGATAGCTTCAAGATGTCTTAAAGATAGAAAGCATGTTTATGTTCCTATTCAGTTTTAATTTAAAAAAAAAAATACTCTCACTGGATAAATAATATCATATACTTCAAATACAAGATACTGTGCCTTGACTGTTTTAGATTAGACAGTGCAGCCATTTACAGTGCTGAAGTTCATTTTGATAATCAGTTTGAATATGTGCTATAAATTTACACATGCAAGTAACTACACTACATCACACAGCAATAACTATGTTTTCAGTGTCTTCTGTGTCTCACTGACACAATAAGGGGTGACTGCCACTGAAGAAGGATCTCTGTTGGAGATTTTCCCTTGTGGAGTTTTTTCCTGTGCACCTCTATCCTTGGAGGTGGGTGAAACTTCTGTCGTTTTCTTTCTTTGTAACATCTTGTCATTGTGCTGGTCGTGTTGCTGTTATACCACTTCAGCCATGTACTTTATTTTTTCTTGGGCATTCCTGTCCACTGGATAATTAAGTTACACTAACTTGCAGAGTGATGCAGATGGTTTCATCACTAACTTCCTGAAAGCTGTTTCAACTAAACCTTAAGCCCTCCCTCTGTTTTGTGAATCTCACTTGTAATCTTACTTTAAACTGACTTCTATTCCATTACCAGAGGTAGCTAAAATTACAGGACCATAGCTGTCTTCTTTGCGTTTTTGCTTTGTTCATTTTTTTCCTAAACAATGCCATTTATTTTGATCTAATACTTAACTTCCTTTTTACAAATCCAGTTCTCCAAAAGAGCCCTGTTAAAATGATTTAAGAATGCTTTAGTTTTTCTGTAGTAACTATATACCGTGCAGTGAAAGCAGCATTCTAGCTTCTATTACTACAAAAAACGAAGTACTATTCAGAGCAATTTATAGCTTAAGCCAAGGGTGTGCATACTTTTTGCCTTTCAGTTAACATATTTGCATTTTTTCTAAGCTACCTCTTACACTGCATTTTTAGATCTGTTTTCAATGGAGCAAACACAAATAGGATGAAAATAACATACAGGCGCACAGTTGTATTCTTGCTGTATTTGATGAAATGTACTCATTAAATCTGTTTTGTATTTAAAACATATGACTTCACACATTTTTGGATAAATTGCCAGATCATATTAAACATCAAGAAGTACACAGCCATGGAGACAGCTGCTTTATCCAGCAAAAGTTTTAAACACTCCTCAGATGATCAAACTCGTAATGAGGAAATGCAAAGTATTATTTGTTAGAAAAGAGCAATTATTTCCTTCTTTGCATTGGGTCATCCCTTCTTCTTCACCTACGAAGGTATGGAGTTCATTAAGTGGGCTGTGCTCACTTTGTATGGAGCAAAATTGGAGAAACTGTTGGTTCTTTTTTTTTTTTTCCACAGAGTGTATTGTCTGGAACTCAATATTAAGATTTTCTAAACAGGCAATGTTACAAAAGGTAATATGCTTCGGAATTAATTTCACATTTAACAAAATTCTATATCAGATAACTGCTTTTTTTTCCTTTTTCTTTTTTTTTCTTTTTTCCATTGTAGGCTCTTCATGAACTATTGTATTTTAGAATTTATACAGAATATTCCACTAATCTTCATTCTTCCTGGTGCATGTTTCTATTTCCAATCATCCAATACAGTTTATCACTTTTCTTTCCTCCAATCAGCTTGTCTCAGCTTTCAGACTGAATGTTCCTCTTTTCCCAGTACTTTTATTTTGACAATATTCATAGCTAAAAATATTCTTTAATATCCATTAGACCACGTTATAGCCAAGCTGGAATTCCCAACACTGGGGAAACGTAGAACAACATGAAGCAAATCTTCAGCATGTATATCTGGAGAACCCTGTACCAGAAAGGTCTAGAGTTGAGAACTTTGCAAATCCTTTTGTACTGTGACTTTTTTTTTTGATTGATTTTGTATGACTAACAGCCAATGACGCAGAATTGCAGCAAACATAAAAAGCTGTGGGTTTTTACCTTCTGTACCTCTGTTCTTAGTGGTCAGTTAGTGTTTATCTGTCAGTGAGGATTGGAGTATATATTGTTTGGCTCACCTTTAGTGTACAGGTCATGAAATAAAGAAGTTTACCATTGGAAAAAAAAAAAAAAGTAATTTAACCCCCAGCCAAAAATATATTCTCAAATTTAATATATCATGTTTGTGACTATTGTGAAGTGTTTTATATTCATTTGTGTATTATTTTTCTCTATTTGAGCAAATTAACTTTTACAAAAAACAAATAAGCAAAAAAAACCAAGCCCCCCCAAAAAAACAAAACAGTGGATCTGTGTCTGTACCTGCAAAAATTAACAGTTTTGTTTATGAAGTGAGTAGATGAAAGCAGAGGTATAAATGAAAAGAGATGTGAAATACTGTATTGATCGTATTTGGGATACAAGCTACTTCAGCTCCTATGAGTGACAGGAAGAGTTTACTTAGAAGTTAGTTCTTTTTACTGGAGACTTTAGAATTCTGTTTGGTTGTTTTGTTTTGTTTTTCTTTAACACTGTTTGTTCCTAACAAGGTAGAAAATACCTACATTAAACTATGAATTGTCCATCCCTAAAGAAGCTGATTCTGATTGTGATAGTGGTATTCTGTGATAGCTATAGTGGTATTTAATTTCTATCATATACTCAAAGTTGGAAGTACTATGATTCAGAATAATGACACCTTTATAAAGTTATATTTTACAATTATTATAGTTTCTAAATAAACTGCTTGTTTACTAAAGTAGATAATCTTTTAATAAGATTTTTAATATTAGTAGTACAAGTGATATGTTTTAGACTCAGGGAAAGAGAATTTGAAGTTACTACTTGTGAATATGAGTTCAAAATCCAAATAGGCGGGTGACACAGTCATTATATTGTATCTCCAGATTTGACTATTTTCACCAAAACAGACTTCTCTGTAGAAATGCTTTAGGAATATCTAGCCTCTAGAAGTTCCTGTATTTGTCTCATATAGTGGTCGCTGGGAGTTTGGTTATCCCAAAAAGCACATATATTGTCTTAAGGTGGTATGTATATGACTTGTAATTCGGACTTGAATAAATGTGTGTCTGAGAACAATGATAAATAACAGACCGAATCTCACAAACACAATTATATGGAATTCTCCTCTGAATCAATAATTATTCACATTCATGTTTTAAAGGAAAGAGGAGATGATAATGAAAATAAAACAGGGAGAACTAACTGAATTATTTGAATTATTTAAATGATTCAAGGAAAGATAAAAGATTTGGAGAAAGGTTAGTCAGCCACATACGAGGGGTTGCTCAAAAAGTAATGCCTCATATTTCATTCTGTTGGCCCATGATGTCAGAACCAGAGGTTGTAGGATAAGAATTGGGTGATCCTCATGGATCTCCTGGAATCTGAACTTCAGGTTAAACCACTACACTGCAATGCTTACTAAGCTGAAGGTTCAAACTTACAGTCAGCTAGAGAAGACAGACTTTCTCTTGTAACAAATTAATGCCTGGCACCATCCTAGAATAAACAGTTTGTTGACTGTAAGAAATTAGGGATTTCAGATGAAATCTTCCTTAATAAGACTTGAACATATTGGTAGATATAGAATTATTTTTTTTGGGGGGGGGAACTAAACATACAGACATACATACCTGTAAGAAGATTATCTATCTAAGTGGTATCTACCACCTCAAGAAAAGTTGAACTCATAACTTTCTTTGCAACACTTATTCCATAGATATCGGCGGTTTAACTTTAAGATTTAAATCAGTGTCCTTTTTTTTTTTTGAACAAGTGTGTATTTCAGTGTGCTCTTCTTTACATTTTGTTCTAAATTTGACCTGCAATCATATTGCTTCAGGAACAAGTTAAGGAACAGTGGCCAAAAACTACCCTCTTCTCCTCCTGTGCAGGCTACCAGAACTCAAGGGTCATGTAAGAAAAGTGCACAGATTGTTGAAAATTGAAGGAAAAATTGAATCTCTCCAATACAGCCAAATATCCTATGGAGGAATGGGCTTTCACACTTCGTCTATATATAAATTGCATGTTAAAAGCACTGCCCAGTTTTAAGTTAGGGAATACAGCTCCCTCATCTGTTCAACTCAGTGCATTAAAATGTGTCAAAGGCCAAATATGTTTGTTCAATGGCATATCTTCCTTTGCAAAGCTTCTCTTCTTTCTCTGTTGAAGGTCTATTTATGGTACACACTGGTAGAGTGATTTTATTATTCTTCTACTGAGAATCCTAATATTTTCTGCATGAGATACTTAAAGGTAGGGTTAAATATGATCATTGCAAGAAGGAAATGAGATTGAGATGAAAGTGCCTTTGTGTTTCACAGTTTTAAAAGACAACAAGCATGATTTTGCTTGCTCTGTTTTGTACAATTCCTTTCAGTTTGTTTGCTTCTGGGTGCTACCTGCTGAATTTGTGAAGCCTAGGAGCCCTGGCTTTCTATAGAGGATTTCTGATAAAAGCAGTTCCAGTAATGATGTTGTATCACTAGGTCCTTTTCACTCAATACTCAAATATTAAAATAGTCCACAATCATGCTAAAAGGTGCCTACGATGATAATGTTCTGATGTTTTCTTTTGTGACTTGACAACACAGTGTCAAAATTTTCTCATGGACCAGTAGAAGTTATTTTGCTGTTATCTATGTTATAACTCCAGTATTTACAATTGTAGGTTGGAAACTTAAATGACTTTATTATGACCTTTTTCTACTGGAATATAAATATCAAGATGTCTGTTTCCAGTCATTAATGTTTTTATTTTATATATTTACATTATATTCATCATCAATGTCTTTTCAAAGGTCCTTTTCTTTCAATGAGTTCCTGGGCTAAAATTAATGCTATCATCTCAGTTTTTGTCTGTGTTGCTTACCCATTTCATTTGCTGAGAGTGGATATGTGAGAGTTTCTTTTCCTGAACAAATACTTCTCTGAAAACTTTTAGCTATATGCCACCCAAGAAAACCAGACCACTAGGGAATCTGTAGTTAGTTTTATGCTTAAGCATATGGAATGCAAAATTAATTTTCTTTCTCAGCTTTACAATTTATCTTGTGTTGTATACTGTGTCATAACAATATCATGAGTGAATCATGGCCTGAAAAGTCAATGAGACATTCTGATAGAAGAGTTGAAACTTTCCTTAATAATGAATACAGTACCAAGTATCTTAACTACCTGCATTGTTTATATATTAAATCTATGTAGTTTTCAGTTGTCATCTTTTCTAGATGAAGTAGTACATGAGAAATAATGAGATATATGACATTATGACATTTGGGTGACCTAGAGTTCCCAAAACTGTTTACTCAGTTAACTGTCAGTGCTGTGATTTTTGAGGGCTGGCAGTTACTCTAGTCATTGCCACAGTAAACACGTGCAACTTAACTATGACTTAAATGCTGAGTGTCAGTTTGGCCCCTTTGTACTTCACCTGTGGGCAAAACAAAAGGAGAAGCACCAGACTTTTTCTTTGCTTGTACTGCTGAAGAAACAAAACATCAACTGTTCATGTAGCTAGAGCATGACAAATAATGACATATAATAAAAGCAATCTCCTTATTCTCAGACTCACTAACAAAAATTTGCCCTTTTCAAAAGGCCTGGAATGAGGATACAAAGTTAAAAGCAGGTATATTTCTGACCTAAATATGAAGTTACACAGCTCTGTATAATTCACAGTAATTTATGCTTATTAGTGTTAATGTTTAATCAACTTCCTCTACTTTGTACACATGAAACTCTCTCTTAACTCTGTGGTTCTGTGGGCCTTATTGTATCATATCCTAAACGTTCAGAGAACTCTATGCTTTGTTTTTACTTTTCCTTTCATTGAAATGTAAAATAGTTGGGGATATAACTGTTTTCAGAATGCTGCTGATGTTATCTATGGGGATAGCTTTGTGGTAAACATTTCTTTTCACCTTTTTCCGTCTTCACACTTCCCTCCACCCCAAATTAGTATCAAGATATCAGAAGATTTCAGAATTTGAATCTATATATGCTGTGACAAGTCATTTGGATAATCCAGATGACAATTTTAGGAATGTGCTTCCTAACCATTAAAAACAGATGCGTCGAACACATCTAGAAAATGGTAGATGACATTCAGGAAGTTCCTGTGGGTGCCCTGTCATGTTGAACTATAACAACAAATTCAGTTTCTTTATCAGCACTTAGAAATTTGTAGTCATTACTATTTCCAAAATGAAGGTTAAAAAGTCTCTGACACAATGTGAGATTTATCATTAGGTTATCTGGAAAACACATAAGTGACATGCTAATATTTAGTGTTTTATCCATGTGCAGTAAGTCCTAATAGCAAAAGCTCTGTTTTCCTGCAGACAATACTAGCTTGAATGTGATTGATTATTCTAATAATATAAGACAGGGTATGGTTTTGTGGCAATTAACTTAGGTGAAATATAGGTGTGCTGTTAAATAAGCTTGAATACAGATTGAGGAACCAAGTTTTGGAGATGCTTTTAAAAGCCAAAATTGATCAACAAGAATAAAAGTTATTGGGAAATAGTTAATGGATCTATTCTCAGTGATTTCATAAAGGTGTCTGGATGTTATTCCTTTAATTCTTTCATTCTGTTCCTTTAAATCCTAGTTACATGATAAATATTCACGCTCTAGTTTGCATAAAACAAAGCTCAGTTTCAATCTTTTAGCCAATTGCAACATCTGCCCTACAAGGTTTTTTCCCATTTATATACAGGCTTCCCTGAAGATATAAATATGGTCTTCCTAATAAACACATTTAAAAAATCTCCAGACAGAAGCTTCCATAAAGGGATTAGCATGTGGCATTACAGGACTTGCTAAAAATGTTTGATTTACCTTAACAAGAGAAATGAAGCTTGCAGAAACTTTAATATCAGCCTGGCAACAAAGGGAGTTCAGAGCGTAAAGAAGAGCAGAATGTGGATCCTAATCTCTTTGTACTAATCTGTTTCAAAGCTAAAAATGTATGAAGTGCATACTTCTTTCAATGTTTACATGAACACATAGGTGGAAAAAAATAGTCAAATCATTCTGTCTGACAGTGTATTGAGAGGGCATCCCATCTTTTCATCTCAGGTGGTCTCTTGAGATACTTATTTGTATGTAAACAGTAAAAAGTTCAGGGTCTTTTGATTTTAAAAACAAGTGTTTGCTTCATACTCTGGTCTGTTATAGTACAACTTGACAAATGTTGAACACTTTGTCTATTTTTCCAATCAGAAGTTTAGTTCTCTTTACTTTAGGAGACTGTGGTCACCTAACTGCTTTAAGTTACACTGTAGGAAGCTGATGTATGTTTTGTATGTTTGGAAAGAATCTATTAGTAAGAATCTTGTAGAATAACAAATGAGAATAAATGTTATAATGGTCTGTTTGAGAAGAAGTGCAATCTAGGGGCAGTAGGGGTCCTAAATTGCATCCAAGACAGTGACACAAATTTTCAGGGTTTTTCCTTTATGCTTATCCTTCTTCCTTATGAACTTTGCATTTCTGTATTCGCTCTGGATACAGTTGATATACTCTAAAGTTAGAAATGTGTCTCACCAGAATGCTGGCTTTGAAATCTTGCTAAAGATGCCATCCCTGCTGCTATGCTCTGAAGGGGTTACTGACTGTGTGCTCACAGACCACAAAACCGAATGAAGCCACACATGTGAAACTCTAAACTATTTTGAGATCTAGGGCTCAAGAGGATCCATAATTTTTTAAATGTCCCCATAAACTTAATTCTTTCTAAAATTAAATTCCTGTGGCATGGATCTGTTCTAAATTCAAGATGGCACTAGAGAAGCTAATGCTCTAAAGAATAGGTTATTAAAATCGTGATCTTTCTTTTGTACATAGTTATGCTATTTTTGTACAATGCCCATCTAAGCTTTAAGTTGAACACTTCATTTCTAGGTGAAGTTCCAGGGTGAATTTTTGTATCATAGGGATGATAAGATCTTGCAATTTCTTATGAGTGATTGCTGAAAGCTGGATGCAAACATTAGACAATTACACTTTGCAATTGAATCCTACTCTAAGTGGTACTTTAGAAGTGATACTTCAGCATACAAAGATTTCTAGGAAAGAACCTATTTGAAAGTGAAAATGGAATTAATTTCTTGCAATCCATAACAGCTTTATAGATAACATAGTGGTCATGCAGCTCAGGAGAATGATGGAAAATTACAGTATTTATTTCTAGTTCATTAATTTACTTCTAATCAGGATGATAGTAACACATTTTTCTGACATTCCAGTGATAACTTGACGGTCTATGCGAAATAAGTTAAAGGTTTATCTGTTTCTACAGATCTATTTCACTCCAGTCAGAAAGTACACTGAAAGTATTTGAACTCACTGTCATTTTACATACCACTGTAATTTATTTCTAAAAGAAATAAGTCAGTGACCACTTAGATTTAATGTAGTGATGCATAATAAAATGAATCGTTGATGGTGTCTCACAACTGCTATCTGTAGCTGGACTGTGTGTTATATATCTCGATTTTAAAAACAAACTCTTCTTATCTCTAACATAATGCATTAGTAGGGCTGAATGCTTTCTAGTGATGCAGGAAGAGAAACTAGGATATTGTTTGTTACACAACTGAGAACATTTTGGTTACATCAGCTCAAATTGCTGAAACTGATCCTGATGGTAAGGATACTCGATGATCTCAATTTTATCTTATCGTGTGTCAAGAAGTGTCAAGAGGTTGAAGGAAATTTGGATAGGTAAGTCATGTTAAAAATCTAACAGTGCAAGCATTTGCTGTTGAACCTTAGTGTTTACTCAAATTCAAACTAAATAAATTTCAGGATTCATTTTAAACTTGATAGCAGAGTCTGATACTTAAAGTTAGAAATCCATCAGCTATTATCTCTCAGTGGATATTAGGCATCTAATTTCCAGTTCAAGATAACAATCACTATTACTGTTTATAAAAATATCATGACTGAGTACACGAGAACTTCCTGAAAAGCACTGATACAGAGAACAATTCATTAGTACTGCATTGATATTATCTGCTTATGTTTTTCTGTTTTCCGATAAGGAGAGCCAATCAGAGGCCAGTCCAAAGTTGCATTACCAAAATACATACATAGCCCTGACTACCAGTTTTCCTATATGACAAGTTTTGACGTGATCTTATTGCTCTTCCTACAAAGTCTTTTATGATGGGCTGAAATTCCTTTTAAATATTATCCAGAGTCAAAATCTTTTTCTTTTTCAGTCAGTACAATGTTTGATATATTGCAAAGAAGTTGTTCAGTAAAAGCTATAAATCCTCAGTGAGATGATGTTATGTACAGCAATGAACTCAGAATCTAAATATGTTGCATGACTTTGTCACTGATGTGAACCATCAACTGAATTGAGAAAATGACTTACAATCTTTTCATGTTTCTAACATGAATTTTTTTCATAAAAAACTAAGAATACAATATGGAATACTCTTTTATCTATGATAATTCAACAGAGCAGAGGAATCCGTCTCAGATACCACGCTCAAAGCATTATCTTGCAATTTCACCAAAAGAAAGCACATTCTTCTGTTTTTTAATGACTCATAAATAAAATGTTTGTTTACATGAATTACCTAATGCTAATTACAACAGCAATCTCAATGTGATTCTAATGAAAAAAAAAATGTATTTGGGAAATTGGTCTATGGCGATCATGGACCAATTCCATTTATTTAATTATTTCATTTATTTATTTATCATGTATTATATAGCACATACACACATACACACAAAAAAACATACAACAACAACAACAAAAAAACAAAAAAAAAAANAAAAAAAAACAAAAAAAACAACCCTTCTCATTCTGGCTTCTTGCCTGTAACAAAATATGAGGGTAAAGTAGTTGACACAACTATTACCTATTGTTGATCGAGAAATGCTGCAACAATAGCATATGTCTACTTGATGAGGAAAGAAATAAACTTGCATGCAAAAACTCATCTGCAGGCACTGCATTAAAAGGAAGTATTAAAACTCACAACACACTGTTTACAATTCATTCCCTATTTTATTTGATAGCTATCTCTATTTCAGTAATTTTGAATCAGTACATAAATTACTATTTATATCACTAGTACACATGCAAAACGTACGCATTTAAGTACACTGCAGTGTTAGGGATTTTTTCATGCCTTCTAAGTGTAGACAAGGAGCTCTTGCACAGTTCAGCCAGTTATAAGCCTACGAACCCTTATGCGTTTATCAGCTCACAGAACTGAAATGCACCTTTCAGTCCTCACCTTAACTGGCTGTATTGATACAGTTTTTTAAGCACATTGTCCAAAAGGGGATGAAGTTCCAAGAGCCTCTGCAGACAGTGTGGGGCTGCACTGGCTCCTGGGGAGCTTTCACAGGGCTGCAGGTTGCTAAGGGAACTGGATCTGTTTGTACATATGGAAAGCAGCTGCCTCTGCAGGCCTTGCAGGCTCCGTCAGCGCAGGGAAACACTGACCTCACCCAAGACAGTTCAGTTTGTGTAGCTCGTGCGGCAGACACACAGCCTTCTGCTGTGGGTTTCTTTGGCATGTGGTTTTAGGAGCAAGAGAATGGTAGTGTATCCCAGATGGATACAGAAAGACAGTGTGCCACTCTACTGCAGTGCTGCTGACCTTACAAATGTGAAGGTGACAGTGCAGTGAAAGATAATTTACTCAAAATGTCACTGCTAAAACCTAAAATTTCTGAGAAACCAAGTGATTCAGTATCTTTGCACATATTTGAGCCTTAAATTCTAACCAGCAAAAACAGAGATAATGTTGCATAAAATGTTTAGTCATCGAAGAAGCAAGGTCAGAAGGGCAAGGAAGGTGATCCTATCTCTCTACTCCCTGTTGGTGAGACCTCACCTGGAGTACTGCATCCAAATGTTGAGTCCTCACTACAGGAGAGACCTGGACCTGCTGAAAAACATCCAAAGGAGGGCCACAAAAATGATCCAAGGGATGAAAAACCTTCCCTACAAGGATAGGCTGAAAGAACTGGGGCTGTTTAGCCTGAAGGAGAAAAGACTCTGAGGAGACCTAAGAGCGGTTTTTCAGTGTCTAAGGCAGGGCTGTAAGAAAGAGGGGGACAGACTTATTAGCAGGGTCTATTGTCACAGGACAAGGGAGAATAGTTCCAAACTAAAAGAGGGAAGGGTTAGATTGGGTATAAGGAAGAAGTTCTTTACAATGAGTGTGGTGAGGCTCTGGTACAGGTTGCCCACAAGTGGTGAATGCCCCTGTCCTTGGAGACACTCAAGATCAGGCTGGACCAGGCTCTCAGCAACCTGATCTATCTGTAGGTGTCCCTGTTCATTGCAGGGGAGTTGGACTAGATGAATTTTAAGAATCTCTTTCATCTCAAATGATTCTACAATTCTATATTCATTCTACTCAAATGACTGATGAGTTATTACCATGTTTGTGATATACCTTCAGCAGTAACTTTTTGAAGATAAAAGGAGAATGAACAGCTGATGTCAGCACAGACGAAGTATCACAAATTTTCTTTTGTCTCTTTTAAGTCTTAATTCCAAAAACTGTTTAGTAGGTTTATTTTACAATAGTGGTGCTTCATCTGTGAGACCAAAAAGATTGAATAGACTCAACAGGTTTGTAATTTTATTAAAAATGATTTGTTCCTAAGATAGTATCTTTTATTATTAATAGTCTGAAATGTTAATGGTATTTTTATCAATATTGGTCTTTTCTATGACTAGAGAAAGAAACAGTGAACAATCAATCTGGAGAAACTGAGCTTTGAGAAGAAAAAGCTGTATTTTACTACTGGTAATCCCCTTTATAAAAATTATCCTTAATTATACTTTCTGATTATTATTATCATTTACTATGATTTTTAGAAACACTCCATTTAAAATTTGTTGACTGTGACATTGATATCAAAATTTCTATTTAAATCTAAGAAAAGAAAGTAATTTTAAACCAGAAAATTAAAGGATGGTAGGTGTTCCCTAATACTTTTGTAACATGCTTCATTATTTGGCAGAGAGCAGAGAACTCTCACAGAGAATCTACTGGGCACATTCTAACCAAGAGTATAGCACAGATGACCCGTTACAATGATGTTTCACTTTAATGGTGCCTCACTCTGACATCTTTGTTTAAAAAAAAAAATAATAATCATTGCTATGATCTTCAATAATTTAAATTATTAAAATTTAACAACTACCAAAGTAAATAAAGTCCAAATCATAGGCCATTATTTTTGTTTTTAATCACAGGTTAAATTCATTATACTGTGAAGCAAAAACCACGAAGTTTGCTTTAGAGGCATAGAGTTGAGATGAAAATTAACTTAATCTGTATATTACTGCTGGTTTCTTTGGGCCACCACTCTCCAGCAAAACGAATTTGGAATAATTTGCTAGTAATCAAAAGTCAGTAATTCCCAGTGTGTGGGTTATCCCAGTGAATTCTAGTACAAAAATGCTAAATTCTTGCCCTAAAAGCTGTAGATGTTTGATTCAGACTGAGAAACCCCATAATTAAATATGGATTTTTTTCCTGCTGTTTTTAAACCCCATTCTTCATATTAATTATTAATTAGCACTTAAAAGTAGAGACAGCAGTACTAAGTGGATACAATTATATTTAGATCACAGCTGCCAGTAACCAAATTTATAGTGGGTGTCTGGTTTCATATTTCTGTAGGATAAAATGCTTCACTCAAAGGAGGGGGAAAAAAGAAAGCTAAAAAAAAAAAGTTTCCTTACTGAAATATTAAAGCAGAAAAACTGTACAGGAAATAGCCAGCAAAGGAATCTCTTCACCTCTGAAAGTGATGATAGAAAGGAAGAGGAGTGGTCGACCCTCTTATGAGAAAAGGGGGAAACAAGGAAAAAAATGAACATCCTAGTGCTCTCGGAAAGAGAAAATAAGCGTAATGATGAGTAAGAATAGCAATGGGATTCCCTCTCTATGCAGAGAGAAGGCAGAAGGGGAAGGGAATTCCCTTTTTCCACTGGGAAAGAGCAGAAGGGAAGGGAAATCCCTTTGTTGCATTCATACTTTGAGCTCTAATTAATCTTGAAGGTTTTGCACTTCTGTTAACATCAAAGCAATTGTGTATATCAGGCAAAACCTGCTTTCCTTGGGCTGTGGGAAGTCAGTCTTGAAATTCTTATAGAATTCAGGGATGTATATCATTACTGTCATGTGGCCAGACATGGTCTATAACTCGTAAATAAATCTACGAGGGATCTTGGTTGCTTTAGCCTCGGGCTTGTAGAGATTTCTATTACAGCTTCAGATTTGTTTTTCTGTGATTTAATTGTCACTTCAGTTAAAGGGCAAGCAACAGAGGTGCCAGTAGAGCAGCAAAAAAGTGCCAGGAGCAACATATGGGACCAAAATTCCTTATAAAGTAAGGATCACATGAACCCAGTTGCCTGCAGGGGGAAGGTTGCATAAATAAATATTTAACAAAGAAAACACTGAAGTTGTTGCAATAATCATACAAAGATCCAAAAAAAGATAATGAAGATGTATAAAGCATACAATTTCCCTGGTGTGCTACAGCTCATGCGCACATACTTCAAATGGCACAGAGGGTTATGTTTCTGCTGTGAAGATGTTTTGAGTTATGCAGGTTTAGGATGAAAAGGGGGCAGTACTGTGTACTACAATTCTTCTGGAAATCCACTTGGTTTCTTCAGTGCTGAAGGAGGTTAGATCTGACTAATTTTCATAATGGCTTGTCAACTGGAAAGAGTGGCAATGGATCTGATGCAGTTGTGGTTGTGTCACAAAGGGAAGGTTACGATGTTCAAAGACTTGTTTTATACATATTTCATTGGTTAAAAGATTGGATTTCTTATCCTGAAGGAACATCAGGAATGTTATTTCTGTTGCCTTTATCTCCTTAATTTATGTGCTAAGGTAATGCTAATTAATGCCTGGGTGGAAACATCAGCTAATGTATCACTGTAGATAGCAAAGAAAACTTATATTGGTAATTCTTCAATTTTGGGCCCAATTTTGTCTTTACTGGCTGTGGCATCCACATACTTAATTGTGTTGGGACTTCATACAGTTAGCTGAGGATCAAACCAATTTCATGTGCATATAATGTGCTGTAAAGTTCCCAGAAGATATAACATTTATTCCTCCTGCAGTGAACTATATCTTAAATAACACTTAGCACAGGGAGAACACGGTTTTGCTTTACTCAGCTGCTTGTAACTAGGTTGTGGCCCTAACAATCCTTAAAAAAGAACAGTGGTGTACAGAGACTAATTTTGTTAAAAAACAAACTTCTAGCATATATTGATGTGAGTAGGGTGTTTAATTTGACCTATTAATTTGTAGAGGCAATATTTGAAGCAGTGTAAGGAAACCCCCTGCTCACGCTGGTGTTCTTCAAACTGCAGTCTTCAGTTAAGGATTCCAAATATATCACCTTTTGATAATCTGTCAAAATGAAGACTTTTTTTTTTCTGATTTTGCCTGCAGAGCAATCTCTGCCTCAGAGGCTGTTCACAGGGTAAATAAGGAAATGCATGAAAAAAATTTGGACTGATCTTATCTTTTGTGTCACATGTTTAAAGGCACTCAAGTTTTACTTCACAACAAAATTGTTTTTCTATCCCTGTATCTTTTTTCTCACTTGGAAATTTTCTGTGTTTTTATACCTGATCCTTGTTCATTACTATAATGTTCGTTTGGTACTTTATTAAACATAAACTAGAATACATAAAAGACTAAAGAGTTTGTTAGAGTTGCTGCAATAATTAGCTGAATTAAATCTATTTTTGTTTCAAAGCACAGCTCACTGCAGTAGTTCTAAGAGGAATTAGTGGCTCACTGAATATATCACGTGTTATGTATTTTAAACAAAATATAACTTCTCCTTCTCTCCTATTTCCAAAAACCAAATATATTGAAAACTATGATCTAAAATAAGGAGATTGCTGATGCTGTTACTGCAAGTTCAGGGAAGAATAGATGGGAAAAGGAAACCTCTGTGACCAAAAATAACATCTACTGAGGCTGAACTTGAGAATAAATATTCACAGTACTTCTAAATGTCTCCCAAATGACCTTGCAAGGTAGTTTAATCATAAATACAATCAGTCAAGAATTCAGATTCTGTGATTGAGGGGAGATAATACTGAAAGCATGGGAGAAATACCTATGACTGATCAGGGAAAATGGGTGATACAAAAAGGAATAGCAATGAGGGAGCAGTAAACACATAGGAAAAGTCGTAGGAAGTGCAGCACAATTTCAAAATGAAATGTATACATCACAGAAAGGAAAGCGATGACAACCATAGGAACAGCTCTTCTGCCACTTCATTTATGAAAAGTCACCTTCTGTGAAACCACTGGGATATGAAAGGTGAAGCTTGCTACTTGTAGATGCTGAAAAGCAGTTTGCAAGGAAACTACGGCATGACAACCTGGAACTAATCTTTTCACACCCACCCTAAAGTGCTATTTACAAGCAATTCACCCAGAGCAATATGGTTATTTGAATGTAACAGAGGACAAGAGAAAAGTGACACTGTTGGGTTGTATTAAATATCTGTAACGGAAATTAATGGTCAGCTCCTCAGCTTGAGGTTAGCACAGCCTACTGAACTGAGCAAAGACAGTCTAGCTTGTCCATTCTGTATTGATCTAGTTAAGTCAGTAGTAACCATCAGTGGAAGCAGAGCTCAAAGTTGTCATAAACTTTTTGTCATGTCAGTTTACTAAGTCGTATCCCAAAATTTTGGGAAGTTGAACTACAATGCAAGAGGAGTAAATGAGCTTAGTTCATCAGTGTCAACTGATGTATTATGACAGAGGTAAAGTAACTCATGCAATGATACACAGATGAGAGGGAAAGCAGTGCAGATACAGTATGCGATAATCAAGATTTATCAGTTGCTGCTCAGAAAATGCATTTTGTTAACTTACTGTCTAGTAAGTAAAAGCTTCTGAAAATTAAATTACATTTTGTGTTTGTTTCATTGTACTTAGATTGCAACAAACTTGTGGCCTGCTTCCCAAGGTCTCTGGCTTGGGCTTATTATCATTGTCAATAACATTGAAGATTGTCATACCTGTTTATTATAAATGCTCTCAGTAGCTCTAGCAGAGATCACAAGCTCTTTACTCATTTTTAATCATTTAGTAAAGGACTGTAGTCAGGGGGAGGAAAAAGAAGAAAATCAATTGATGAAAACACACAAACTGAAAAAAAAAAAAGAAAAATCTTGACTACATGCTTGCAAGAAAGAAAAGTTTTACATGCAGAGCTATTTCCGGATAACCAGGGAATATTAACAATACTTGGGCAAGGGAGGATACTTTGGGACAGTGAGAATACATCTGCCAATGTTTTCTTCTAGCTGGATAAGAGAAGTCAGATAAACCTAGGCAATGTATAAAAATTAGCTGATTCTTGAATGGCAGGAGATACCAATCAAATTTTAGTAAGGATGTTTTACATGAACACAGGCTTACAAAGAATCTCTTCTGAGGCCCTTTCCACATGAGTTCAAGTGTACTGAATGCTGGCAGACTTTTTCCTCCAGTTTTGTATAAGTAGCCTACCCATAGCATAGATGGTTGATGAGCATAATAATGTACAGGCATTACACAAAAGCTTAGCTTATAGATCTTGACACAGCCAACCATAGTGTCAGGAAAGTACAAAATACATCATTTCTAACTTATTTTCAATGGTTCCTTGTGCTTAGCTTAGCTATGCCTAATCATATACTAAAGCAAAATATTTGGAAAAACTTTCCTGCAGTATGGAAATGTTCCTTTGCACAGACATAAAAGGTACTGACATGTAAGAATCACTCAGATGCCTCTTAAATGCCTAAGCACAAAAATACTGTCATGTCACTGCCACATTATGAAATATACAATTGTATCGTAATTTATTTGCTTTATATATATGTGTGTATACATATATATGTGTGGGTGTGTGTCTTTGTGGAAAAAGTAATCTTCTGGCTGTCTTAAAGTGTTTCATGTCTATTGTGCTTCATGTTGCATAATATGGGAAATAAAGGAAAAATATAAAATTCAAAGATACAGCCAAGGCTTAAGGTATGTGAGAATAATGTTTCATTGCCTGGACCTCAAACAAAGAATGAAAATGAGCTGATATATTCAGGTTGGCAGATGAAAAAAGTTAAAGCATGGTCATATTTGTATAAAGTTGGTTAAATAAGCACATTCTCTGGTTTAATCCAGAAAATACAGATTAAAAATTAGAGGAATAAAGTTTTTAATTTCTTTGTAAAAAGTATTTCCCTTCTCTCCCCAGCTCAAATATTATCAGTCCTTTATAAAAGGAATCAGTGGAAACTGCAAGGAGGAAACAGGAATTGCCACTGAAGTCTAACAGGAATGATTCATCATATTTATAATGTGCAATTCATATGGGTCATGATGAATTAAAATACAACAACAATTAAAAAAAAAAAAGAACCCTAGAGAGTCTAGTTTTGATAGACAGTTTGATAATGCAGTGCATGGCAAGCTTTTAGCTATTGGTTTATTTCATAATTGTAGAGAACATCCTTCAAATATACCTGGGAATCGTTTTTAAAAATTGGAAGTAGTGTATCTAAACAAAACTGTATCCAACAGCAAATTATAGTTTAGAAAATTTCAACAGGGCTTTTAGCCAAATACTTTTAGAAAACATTGATTATAATCTCTTATTAGTGCTTTTGCTAAAGATGGTGGCATAGAAGCTAAGTTGCATGGCAGTATCCTTGACATGAGAAGTAATCCTCTAAATGTAAGTGTCATGATAAATCATTAATTTGCTAACATTGAATTACCCCTTTGCCAGGCATTATTATTCCTTTTTTTCTTCAAACTTGTCTGTCTGCTTTTTGGTGTTTTATTTTTTTGTTGTTGTTGCTTGGTTTTTGGTTTTTTTTCTTATATTTGTTGTTGTTTGCTTGTTTTTAAGATGTCTTCTTTTGGACTAATATGTTGGAAAAAAAGATTGAATGTCATAAGTAACGTTTGAAATGGGAATGATCTGGCACTCCAGTCCGTAGTGAGAAGCAAAAAATGACTAAGCAAATAACTACTCTTTTTAGCTTGTGTTAGTCCTGCTTTCATGGATGAGTGCTTCTATCCCATTCCACCACATCATTACAATTCACTATCAACTGTCTTTGACTTATCTTATCCCACGCATCAATAATGGCAACTGATATGAAGTCCCTCTGGGATTTCATTTGTGTTCATTTGCTTTGCTATATTTTGTTTTAATAATTGGTTCTTTCATGCTAAATTTGTCAGCAGCTCTAAATGTGAAAAATGAAAAGATACTGTGTATCCAAAAGGCTTTTACTGTAGTTCATTCCTACCAGTAATTCATGCATTCACTGCAAGAATGCACTAGTAAAATCTGAGAAACTCACTAGTAAAAATCTGTAAATACCTCACTAGTAAATACCTCACTAGTAAAATCTGAGATACAGGTAAAGTACCTACTTCTTTTCTTCAGGTAATTTATTTAATAGCTGAGTTTCTATTTATTTTCAGTTTTTGGTATTCTGAGCAATCTGAAGCTGATGTTAGCACAAATTAAGAAAAAAGATAGTCAGATCTCAAGTCAAAACATAATTGAGAACTCTCTTCTGCCTGTACATTCCATTAAAGTCAAAGAGTACACAGATAGAAGACAGTTTGGAATACGCTTTTACCCATAACTACCGGTATTACGCAAGGGGGATTTACAGCTTTATTATCTACTTGGTATAAGGGCACATGTTGCTCCAGTGAGAGATATCTGGTTCATTAAACTGAACAATTAGCCTCAAGAAAATCCATACATTGGATTAAAATCATTTTTTGTTGATTCAGAAGTGCTCATTAATTAGTAGCAGGAATAATTTGTGCTTTACTGCAATATCAATCAGGATTAAATGTGTTACATAATTTAATCATTAGGCAATGCAATTGTGCAGCAGATAAAAAGAAAATGTAATTTTTCTGTAACTGAACAACATAAATTAAGGAAAATGATAGTCATGTTTCCTATAATACCAAAAGAACTTATTGCAGATGATGCAACTAGGAATCTACATCATTTAAAGAGACAGTGTCACAGAATTTCTTCAAAAATTTCCTTGATTTGAAGGTTTATGGAACACACTTGAATTGTTCCATCATCAACATTGTTCTTTATTCCATACTTTAGATGCTTAAAAATAATTACATCAATTTGTTTTTTTGTTACCTCCAAAATCTTCACTGAAACCAAAAATCTTTTAAAAATCAGAATACAGCAAAAATGTTTTAGCAATGCACTATTACAAGGATTTATACAAAATTAAGTCTAATAACTAATCTATCTTGAGATTAACTTGCAATATCAGTAATTTAAAGAAATTTAAGTAATGTAAGAGCTCAGTTTTATTTCCATCTGTTCCACTTCACTAATGGGCAATTGAAGTCAAATCATCTGCTTTATATTTCTAATCCCAAAGTGAGGGGTGAAGAAGAAATGCACAGTATCAGTCATGGCAACTACTTTCACAACCCATTGTTCTTACTTTTCAATACCCATATGTGTTAATTTGAAATGTACTTTTATGCTGGTTTTAACCCAAGTTCTAATTCCATTTGAACTGATACGCATATCTGGAACAATTTTAATGAACTGTAATTAATGTAGCTGTATGTTCAAATCAGGCAGTTGCCTACTGAAGGAGGCCTACACTTGAATGCCATTAGTTCTGAGTTTATATCTCAGAAGACCGTTTTAAACTACATTCTGTCATTTGTAATAAGATGGTCAGAGGCCTTGATTAGAAGTGAGTGAATGCGTTTTTATGCTCTTTCTTAAAAGTTTACAAGGCTTGCAAAGCTTACTCTGATTTTATTCTGCGATAGCGAAAGGTCTCTTGCCTAAATAACTTCAGTCTTTACTGGATGAGGCTAATCTTATCATCATCCTAGTAATTAATCTTCAGTTTTGTGTATTTCTTCACCTAATGAAGTCTGTTATGAAACAGTTGAAATGTGAAGAGATCTGTTCATGACAGTAATTGCAATCACAAATGCACATAATGACTAAAGAACCAAGCTTCTGTGTTTAAGCAGTTTTACTGTTATTCCTCTGATCTCCGTGACTGCCTGCTGTTGTAACCTCTAACACTTTGCATTTGAAACTCATATTTGAAGACCTAGTTAGTATGTATTGAGTAGCATTAGCAAGAAAACAAAGGCAGTTAAGTCATGAGTTTAACTGCCTTTGCATGTCTAAAAATGTCTAATCATCATAGATTTCTCCAGTCATGCCTTGATCTTATGCTAGCGACTGATCTGGCTCTCTGTGCCGACAGAAATTGGTATCCAGCTGTACAAACTCCTTCCACCTCCTCTTTGTGACCAACATTTTCTGAATGCGTACTAAATGTTGCTCATATAGATTTTAGCCAACTGTAAGTTTGCAATAAAACTGAAAGCAAAGTAGAAACTTTAATGAAGTAAAAGAGTAAGTTTTTAGAAAGTGAATGAATTTCATTTAGATAGCTTCATGTTATCTATTTATGAATTTCACTGCTGATAAGGTAATTTGCAGCAAAGAAAGATTAAAAGAAAAATAGAATATGTACCTTCTCTTTTTGGAACAGTATTTTGGAGGTTTTTTTTTTTCTCATGAACTGTATTGAATTTTTCTCCCCAACATATCACCCCCTATTCTGGATCAATTTGGTGCAGCTTCTTTTTCTTCAATTTTCAGGCAAAGAACTACCGTACAATAGTTCACACTGTTCTTCTCCACTGTCTCATCCATAATAAAAGCCAGGAGCAACCTGAAGTGCTTGATTCCCTCAGAGCTCACTAAACGCTTTCCATTCCTCTGTTCATGAGCCTGAAAAACAGGTAAGGCATGCAAATGTAAGCCAGCTACACCATCTCCCTGTACATGAGAAAGCTTAAGAAGAGCAGAGAAGATTTCAAGATAAAAGCTCTCCAAGCTCTCTTTTTAACTATTTAGTAATTGAATATCTGACCATTTCTTCTGCTGCTACTGTGGCATTTCTAGCTAGTGACCTATAATCCATTTGTTTCTAAACTGAATCCATTAAGTGGTTAGCACTTAATCTGATTCTAGTAGATGTAGGGTGTTTCTCTGATGTTTCCATAGATTTGAATACTAACCACTTACTAATGCCCTTCATATCCATGAACTTTTGGTTGTGGTTTCATCATCTGAGGCAGCATTCAAAAAAGAGTTATGCTGACAATAATGACTGCAGCTGTGGTGAAGCTATTCTGCATGGGATACTTGCAGATTATTAGAAAAAAATGCAGGAAGAAGGATCATGGATTCCAAAATTCATTCTGATTCTTGGCAGATTGTTTACTTTGGAGAAATGGTACAGTAAGGTGGCAGTGATTTGCACTGCTTCTTCAACAGCTGTTCCAGGCTCTTAATGTTCTGAGTCTGTGGTCAGATAAACCACTACGATACTTGTAGCCTTTGTAAAATTACACTCTCATAATTTATCTTATATTTTCATTTGGTTGCTAAGATGCATAGCCAAATTATACCTCTGTATTTGAATAGCTTTTAGCAGTCATATTAATCTCTCTAGAATTCAAAACAGTCATCCTCTACTACAAATAGAATGTTGTTATCTATTCACTACAATTGAAGTCCTAGAGTAACACATCTGTTATGCCATACATATAAGCATTTTGCTCTTGAAGGAGGTCCACTACAGCATAAAAGAAGCATTAAGTATTAGTAATACAGTTTCAATAACATAATTAGTAACTCTTAAGCTTAATGTGTCTAGTCCTCTGTCTGCACCAGGTTGAAAGAAGTTGCATACGTATTGATATTATTAAAGTTATTATTGATATAAAAGCAGGATAAATGAAAATCTGGTCCATTGCACTTTAGTATCTGTTTATATTATTGTAGCAGTACCACAAATATTTTAAAGGGAAATAAAAACACTTACTGTAGTATATCCTTGTCCTTAAATTGGCTGTCTTTATCATCATATATGCTATAACTATACCTATTTTGCTGCATAATATAAAGCACAATGAATGTCTTTACGGTTGAGTTCACAGAAAGTTTCTAGGCTGGCCAGGAGGCTGTGAGTTTAAGTCTCATACCAAGACTTGAACACAAACCCAGAAGTGGTACCACAATGCAGAATTAGCGATGATACTGCATTTGGTGCTCATGGTTTTGGATAAAATGTAAAGCTTATATCTGTTTCATTCATCTTTAGTATTGGTTATGTGGGAAGGTTTCAAAATGATGTTTTTTAAAATGAACATATTATAACCCTATTTCCTGGTCAGCTGTCATTTCTCCTCCTACTCAGTATTTAAAAAATCTCTTACAAGCTGTTAGTGAGCACACTAGTTGTTCTTTTATGCATCTGATAGGTATGTCACTATTTCGGGAAGTACTTAGAGAAGAGCACGAATGTATCGGGTCACATCCTTGTTTTGCACTTCTAACACTCTTTTTAGGCTGTATGTTTTTTTAAGAAACACTGTACTCTGAAGTGACTGTTAAAAGAATTCTGATGATCTGGGACACTGCAGTAAAGCACTACCATCTATTAAATGGGCACAACACTTAACACACTGCTGAGAAATAGGCAAGGTTGTATTACCGCCCAACAACTCTTTGCATAAAGCTGCAAAGGATAAAGATTATTGTATTTTCCATCTACTCATTTTACAAGAGTAAAAGACTAGAAAAGTAATTAACATGTACATAGGTACTCAGCTGGATCTGACCTTCATCCTAGACTATTTTAGTGCTGCATACAGACCTCGTTTCTTAATCTGCTGTCCACTCAACTACATGCCTGTTTTCCTAATTACTATATAAACTAATTTCACCCAGTGGAAAAGAAAAAATAGTGCATAATGGATAATTTGGTTTCTAAGGAAGAGTATGATTGGAACTAAAATTATTCTCTTTGTAGTTATTATACAGTTGTGCCTGAAAACTTCATTAAGAAGGAGATTTTTTCTAGAAAGCATCTCGTCTAAGTTCTTATGAATAGGCTCTCCATGAGAATCCATGCTCAGTCTTTTATTTCTATATATATCCTTGGACTAAATATCACAGCTGAGTGTGACTCAACTGTTGACCTTGAGGTAACTCACTGATAAAAATTGTGAAAGAACACATTGATGTCTTCAGTATTAATTAAGAAGCCAGATTTGCCCTATGCTTCTGCCTACCTGACTAATTTATACTGCACCTGCAAGCATGCAGCTCAGGGGAAGTGGGAGAAATAGCTCTTGGAACAGTAAAAACTAGTTTTAGAATGGGAACAATATTCCAATTTTCTGTGAAGTCATCAAATGTCTGAAACTTGCTGTGTGCTAGATTGTACAGTTAGGAAAATCCTTGTCTTTCTAGCCTGGATTAAAACAGAATCACCAGTAAAGAAATTACAAAAATGAAGAATTGAGTGGAGGGAATTGGAAAAGTTAGTCTGAAAATGGTTTCCTGTTTGTGCTACTAACAATGCCTTTAGAACTAATGAGTGTAAGTCAGCACTTTCCTTTTGCTAAACAGAAATTTAATAATACAGAATAGATACACAGGAATTGTGAAAAAAAACCCTGAGACTTTTAAATTTTCTAAAATATTCTAAAATTAATTATAAATTATTTATAATTAACTCATGAAATAATCATGGATAATTCTTACATTTTCTACTTTTATAGATGAAAACACAACTGTTTGGGTTTTTTTTCCAGTATTTTTTATGCAATACAAAGGATACTGTAGGATCCTGTAATATGTAGATCACAGATTTGTCTTAGTATTATTAATATTCCTTATGAGGCGTATTAAAATAATATGAAAATGCTATATTATGTATAAGAAAATAAACATAATAGCCATATTTCTCTCAAGTATTAGATGTTTGGAATCAGTTTCTGATTTAGGTGTAGGGTACAGGGAACCTGCTTTGGCAGGGGAGTTGGACTTGATGGTCTCTAGTGGTCCCCTCCAACTCCTATGATTCTGTGATTCTGTATTGTTTATTCTCCTCTTTGAGTATTTCATCTATTAATTATTGATTGTGTTGATATTAGTGAGAATTATACAATAGGGCTAGTCATATTTTCTTATTGGGAGTTTTCTTAAATGAAATTAAATTAACATTTTGAACATATGCCCATCTTACTTTGTTGTTGTCTGATTTATTTCCCCTAGAGAATCAAAGATTTTCAAGTGAAAATTGTGATCTTAGGCCACTTCCACCTAAAATTGTAATAATTTATTCATAATCTTTTCCTGTTTTGGTAGTTTGAAGTCAAATGATTTGGCTCGGTAGGTGGTGCAGCCTTCTCCATTTGCTGAAATATTACTTGCTTTTTTCCAGGATTGCATTTTGGCTCTTCTGTTTACTTCTGGTCTATATGTTTTCTTCAGAAATGTCTTCAGATAGGACTACACTTTTCTTTCCGTACTTCTGTAGTAGTTCAGTGGGAGCTGATCTTTGCTTTATAAAGAGGCAGTTAACTCTGGTTGTTTGTTGCAGGGCACGTCCCTTCCTGTACCTATCTTTTTCATATAGATTTTCTCTCAAATTGTGCTGATATAAGCGCAAGTGAGTTTTATTGGGCACACACAGCTGTGAGTTTCTCTTTCCACTGCCACACACCAGAACTCTAATTTTCTGCATACGGGGAGCTTAGGAGTTAAGTTTATTTCCAGTTTTGTTAACTCGCATACAGTCCTTCACAGTCTCTTATCACTTCACATTTACATATATATGTGTGCATTTGTGCTGGGGATCTAGGTCATACGAGCACCTGTGTGCCGTAGATACAGCTGCACAGCCAGGGGCAGAACTCGAAGTGATTCAGGCTGGTCTGCAGAAACCAGCTGTGAAATTTACAGCTGATTCCCAAACCAGCTGCTAGCATGCTCTGTAGCACACCTAGAGTGCTCTCTGGGAAATCCCTGTTCTGTACCAAAGATGATGAACAGTCTCTTGCGCATGATGAAGCAGCAGTAGCAGTAAAGAGAAGAACACTCCACAGAATTGAACTGAATATTCAGATGTAACTCACTACCTTGCCTCTCATTCTTGACCTGAGAAAATGTTCAGTTATAAACACGATTACTTTCTGTAGAAGTGTCTGTTGTGGCTATGCAATCTTTCATGCAGGAAGAGATGCTTGGGTATTCAACACAAGTTGTACATTACTTACAATCTAGTGCAGTGGAATTGAAAACAGGAGTAAATAGGAAAGCTGACTGAAATTGCAGTAACTCTCAATGAACATGTCATAAACCAGACCTCTAGAAACATCTAATTAGAAAGCATCAAAAAGTCCTAGGCACCTATACTGCCTAAAGTATCAAAATGGAAGTTTCTGTCACACACATCCAAGGTAGTGGTAATTTGAGGTGATGCTTAGTAGCCTTTAGTCAGAAGCCTAGCCTTTTTACCTCATTTCAGAACGGCTGATTAGGTAGACTTATCGCAAATTGTCAACCCTGGACTCCAAAACAGCTTAATTTTAGCATTACCAAATTGAAAATTAAACACTATTTTTCTCCCAGCGTATAAACTTGATAATTTCCATGGCATCAATGGAATGGAATTCACCGCCGTGATCCCCCAAATTTCCTATTATATTCCTTTTCTTTTCATTCCAAAAACAGGGAGAAAGTGCTTGTTTCAGTGAATAATAAAAATGCCATAACACTAAAGATTAGGTTTCTAGTCAGGATAAAATTACTTCAGTTTCAAAATATCCTTTAAGTCACTTTGCTCTCATTGCAAACTGTACTTTATAATACTGTATATCTAAAAATAATTAACTGATCATTTGTTTAATGAAGTCTCAATGAAACATATTTTTATAAAACCTTTATCAAACTTCTAATTCTTAAATATCAAATATGGAACTATAAAATATTTAACTATCAAATATTTTCAAACATTTCAAATCCAAATGAAAGCAAAAGCTTTTTTGTTATTCAGAAGAATTCTCAGAAATGAAACCTTTTAGTTTGAAGGTGGTTGGGTTTGCATTTCTTTTGATTTAAGGACAATTTCTGCAATGTTAGTCACAAAGATTGTTTCCTATTTGTCATAAAGGTTGTAATACCTATTCATAAAGATAACTTTATTCTTCTACAAAACACAGTATCAGACATAAGGTTTAGAAAGATCACAATTTTGGTTCTTGGTCAGATTTTGACTTTGCACAAGTCTTGTAGCACCAAGAGACTTTAAACTGTTTTCCTTGACAAAAGCCAGTCATTGTTTCTGGTTACCTGTTAAATGGCTGTCAATGACCATTTGGTCGTCTGAGAAGGAAAAATAATTTTTATTTACTCATTCCTTAAAATTATATTAAAAGATCTAAATTATATAAAAATACATCACACAGTGCTGTGCACATTAGCACTACGTAAAAAATGAACCACATAAAATTAGTTACAATGCATTTGACACTACATTTATTACATTCACAAATAACTGCAATTATACTGCCAGTATGTAAATCTCTCATTGACTCTGTGGAAGTAGAAATGTCTTTGCACCTAAGTTAAAATAAAACCCGCACCTATTAGAAAGAATAAAATTAAAAAGACCAAATCAAAAATCCTTACATAATACCATACTGTAATGCCTGTGTTTATCATAAACTCTTCTGCATCATCAAAATAAGTGATTTTAAGGGCTATCGAAATGTACAACTGCGGTTGTACACTCACAAGATGCTTTTATTTGTTGCATGGGAAGAGAGTAAAAGACAGCTTCTTTTAGATAGACAATGAAGCAGGTTTTATAGAAGATCTTTTCAGCATCACAGTGATGATTAAAAATAAAATGTAGCATGAAACAAACAGATTTGAAAGTGTCAAATATGCTAACAATAGGGAGAAAAATGACTTTAATAGAATAAAAAAATATCATCAGTGCTGTTTTAGTCAGTGGAATTATATATCATGAAGTTTATCAACACCTTCATAAAGCAATTGAATTCATCATTAGTAATACTCATTAAGTATGCTTTAATTGTCACATTGTGTATGTTTAGCAATCCTTTTCTCTATATAAAGAAATGAAAGAAAAAAGGAATTAATTACAGATCTGAATAGGCTGCCAGACCACCATGCTGGGGTGGCTTAACCAATAAGATCATGTCTTGATTTTCTTTTTTAATATCCTCACATGAAATCATATTCCTAAATGATGGATGTTTGAGGGGGAGCATGGCTTAGAACTATGTATTTGTCAACATCAGAGTATCACAAAAGCTGCAGGGTACTCTATGCTCTGTTGCTTACAGATAATCCCTTTTAAGTCAAGCCCCTATTCTGGCATTCCTATGCCATCAACACTGGCCATCAGAGGTGAGGGAAACCTGTTATGAGGAAGATTGCACATGGTGATATTGGTTGTGGTGGTATTTGCCAGCATAAGATCAAAGAAAACAAAACAAAACAAAACAGCAGAACTCTTAAAAACATCATATCTATACGCCTCCCCCCCCTCCCCTCCTCCCCGCCCCAGTCACTAACTTGTAAGAAAGAGCTTAAGGTAAATAGGTTAGGAGGCATATGCATCTTGAAGAAAATATGAAATAAAATGTAGCAGAAGAGAAATGGAGAAGAAAATGCTGTTTGGTTGTTTATTTATTTATTTGTTTGTTTGTTTCCCATGAACTCTGTAAAGAGATTTTGGCAAAAATTTTTTTCTTCCAAAGTGAGATAGTGTTTCAATGGCCTACCCTTAATACTAAAACCACTACAAGAATTCTACACAGTGTGAACATTATTTCTTTTTTAGGATCTGTGTTTGGCACATCTCTAAAAATGGGAATTAACTGCTAAATAATGTATGTCAGGGATGCCTTAGTTGTTTTCCAGTGGCAAATTTCATTTATCTCCCAGTATAAGATAATGGATTAACTGCTTCCAAAACTTACAAGAAGATTTCCACTGTGATTGTCTTTATCATCAAGTAGTCCAAATTATTATAGTCTGTGGTAAAGTATGCATTAGAAAATAGGTTTTCTAAACTCAATGACATTTGTATGAAAACCAGGCAGATGCCTAACAGACCAGACAAACTGCCCACTAGTACAAGAAAACACTAAGTACAACGTACAGTTAGTCACAGTGTAATGGGTATCAGCATGGGATTCATACTATTTAACACATTAGTAATGACTTTTGGAAAAGTCCTTTTGGCAAATAACATATAGGATGCAATTTCAGCTATACTCGTTGTACAATATAAACAGGATTTCCCAATGTATGCGTAAGTATGCCTAAGTTATACCAAATTTCATATATAAAACTTGACATAATAATGAGCAAGAGAAGTTTATAGCAGTAGTAGAGAATGCCAATTAGTATAGTAAAAGATATGGGAAATACCTACATCTACTAAAAGAAAAAAGAAAAAGAAAAAGAAAAAAAGGAAAAGGCAACTAACTTATTAGTTATTCAAACTTCCAAGGCTGTATAGATAAAAAATTATCAATGGCAGTCCATCTGAATACTCAGAAAATGACTAGATATATTGGGATACCAGCTGGATCAGCAGGAGTTCATGACTGCACTCCAGAGCAAAAAGAACACACAAAAGAGGAGAAATCAAGGACAGGCTACAAAGGGAGAGTATAGAAACACTGCCCAGGCATGTGGAGATGGTCTTAGAAAAGTAAAAGCTGAGCTAGATTTGAAACTCTAGGGGTATTGAGGGCAGCAAAAAGAGCTTCTGCTGTTAGCTATGTTAGCAGTAAAAGACCAACGAAGTATAATGTGAGTCTGCAGCTGAGCAAGGAGGGTGATTTACTGACAGTGGATGCAGATAAGGCTTATGTACTTAATGCACTCACTGCCTCAGTCTGGGAAAAATTGTATGTCTTGAGACACAGTTCAATAAAATGAGGAAGTACTTGTGGAAAAGTCTTTGGGATCTTTTGTAATATCTGATGTCCAGCTCAGTTGTATCAGCAGGAACACAGCCAGGAGTCAGCAGACTACTACCCTTCCTCAGATTTGTTAATCTCTTGTATCACCCGTGATATAAGAAGGGCATAGAATGCTTTCTGAAAGCAAACAGCTAGGGGATTGCTTTTTAAAGATTTATCGTGTGAAACAAAGCCTTACATGTTATACAGATTGTGCCAGTTTCTAAAAAATGAAATACAAAGGGTGAAATCCAAGACAGGAAAATGTTAGAAACCAGACTACATTATGCGATTGTCTGTGGTTCATATATCTAAACCTGATGGTGAAGATATAAGCTAGCTGAAACTGAACAAATGTCCTCTATCCTGCAGAAAATCCATTTTCCCACTGGTAAATGTGAGTCTCACAATTAAAAAGGACTGTGGAAGAGTCTCAATTATACATTCATTTAAAAGTGAATGAAGTTAGACTTTGATGAAATTTCAGTTATTTTTTGGATTGTTTGGAGAGGAAATTGTTTGTTTTGGGAGCAAATAAACTTGTGTTAATTGTATGATACATGAAACACTAGTTAAAACACAAACAATGCTCAAAAGTTTTGCTTTCCTTTTAAATATTGATGCAGTTTAAGAGTGATTCATAAGTTGTGCCTTTCTGATTCATGATTCTCTTGAATAAGTGCTACAACTATCACAACAAAATCCAATGTGAAAGTTGCTAGTGATAAATTCTTTCTGTTTGGAAAAAATGAGATCTTAACAGCCACTTAACTTTCTTAGCCATACCTCCTACATTTTTTCTTCTTCTATTCTTCGTTATTTATCTGGCAGTTCTATTTTCTGAATCAAATTTGAAAACTCTGGTGTCCGAGCTTGATGCAAGGTTTTCATGGGGAAAAGATGAACAAGACTTGATTCCATCACTGATTTCTTTAACTCTGTAGCAAGAGTAGTAAACAATTTGTCCCCTTCTTCATTTGAGAATAAACCTGGCTGTCCCTATCCCCATGACAGCATTTGAAGATTATTAGAATGTGTATTCTCTCCAGCATAAAATGTCTATAGAAATTTCTCTAGAAATTCTCCTTTATGACAGACAGGACAGAGGCATGTAAAACTATACATTATCCTAAGTTGTCTTTCTCTGACCCAGATTGTGGTCTGAGACACTGGTTTAAGAATAACCCCTACTCAATGCATTTTCTATTTCCTAAGATTGTTTTTCAGAACCATCCCTTGCTGAGTATCTTCTCATATTCTAACTGCTATGCATGTATTGGACTCAGCCACAGAATCATAGAAGCACCAAGGCTGGAAAAGACCTCCTACCTTCCACCTACCACCAATATTTCCCCACTAAATCACGTCCCTTAGTACAACATCTAAATGTTTCTTGAACATAGATATGGAGATTAGGATTGGTGAGTTTTTGGTTGATTATTTAGTTGTTGGGTTTGGGGTTTGTTTTTTTTGGGGGGGTGGTTTAGTGTTTTGGTTTTTTTTTTCCCTCTTATTTATTTATATATACACAATGTTCTTATTTCTACTGGGAAATACAATCAGTACAAAACAATCTTTGTACTACCATAGAAAAGACAGAAAGACACTGCAAGAATTGACCAGACTACCAGCTTTTCCGAATAATAACAGACACTTCATTAGTCAACCAGCTCATTTGGAGGCACTTTAATTTACTATTGAGTTAAGACTTTCCGTGATTGAATGCATTTAATAAGAATGATACTTTAATTCTAAAACTGTTGTGATCTATAAAATGTCAGCTTGTAAAGGAACGGGTAATAATTGTAGCCGTTCATAAAAGTTGTTAAATGCCCAGGGAGGCAGATGTTCTGTTTTATTATTTTTAGTTTTAATTTGTTATTTATATATAATACAATATCTATAATTGAAAATCTAGTCTTACGTTTGCATTTGTGTGTAAAAGTTCATGACAGTTACTTCTTTTTCAATCTCAGATTGACTTTCATATCTAAGATACTTTAGTATTGTCCAATTATTAGTGTCCATTGGTTCTAGGGGCAGAACAAAATTAAGGATAATCTACTTTCCAGGTAACAAGTTGAAACATACATCATTTTTTCTCTGTCATTTCAACCAAGTTGGTATGTTTTCTTAAATTTATCAGCAAGTGGAAATAAAGTACTTTATTCAAAAGTTTTTACTTACAGGAAAACAATCATAAGGAAAAGGATTAATGCAAAAATATCTGTTTTAAAAGGAAACAATTTACTTAGTTCCCATGGAGCAGGGACTCTTACATGTAACAGTGTAAGAGAAATCATGTTTGAAGGACAAAGAGCCACTCAGAATGCATTTATCTGGCTAAGGATTATATTCTGCATATATTGGGTTCCTCAGAGACAGTGACATTACTGGTAATCTTGCTTCCACAGGATCTGATTCTTCATAAATGAGGTCAAAAGATAACTATAAATGAATGTTAATAATTGGGCAGAGTACACAAAAAAGCTTCCTCAGCTCTAATTGTCTTGGTTTGTGTACTCATTTTAAAAAATACAATCACATACCTATTCACCAGGATGAAGAGTTATTTGTAGATGAAAAATTACTTCCCTCTTTCCAATCTTTAAATGAACAGAAACCAGAAAAAGGGGAGGCCACCTGCACATGGTACTTGAGCTAAAAAAAAAAATCACATATTTTCAATTTTTTAGCTGGTGCAGCAGTTACTAGTTTTTAATTAACTTTTTTGGCATTTGAGAGCAGTACCTTAGATCTCATACCTAAGTACAACTCTTTTTTCTTTATTTATTTTGGTCACCCCAAATCAATGCTAACACTCTGCTACCCCTCTCCAGAACTTTTCTCACAGATTGCAAGTGAAAGAACTAAAGCTACTTCTGTGCCAATTCATATGCTTCTTGCAATAGGAAATCACAGTAACTTATAGAAACACTAGTGGTGCTCTAAACCATGGACCAACACACACTGGCTCGGTACTGGCATTTTACATAGGGTATCTCTTCACACCAGCTCAAGACCTGCTCCATTTAAACACTGGAAGGGCTTAGATATTGATTCAATTATCTGGTTTTGCACTTCTAGTCTTCAGGCTTAGCCTCTCACAGAAGGTGATATGTTGTCTAGTTTGTCTAACACATGCAAATTGACTCCAGAAATAAGAAAAAATCCTTTGGGGAAGTGCTCTGAAATGCTGTCTTTTTATTATTATTATTATTATTATTTTTATGGGCTTCGATTTTGATTCTTGGAATGTTTTGTTATGCACAAATAATTTTGGATATTTGCAATGCAATGCAATGCAATAAAAAAAAAAGTATAGCATTTTCCTTTCATTTATTATTATTATTAAAAGTGGATTTAAGATTTCTCTCCTTTCCCATTTTTGAATTGAAAGCCATGTTTTCAAACAAGACGACAGACTGGCAGCAATGTTTTACCATAAAAACCATGACAATAGGATTTGTGGACAACTGAGATTTCTGTTCTTTTGAAACTACAAAAAGGAAGAAAGAGAAAGAAAGAAAGAAGGAAAGGGAAGGGAAGGGAAGGGAAGGAAAAAGG
>VXAB01012515.1:371199-399671 GCA_013399175.1 Odontophorus gujanensis
GAGTTCTGCAAATTAGAGGATTAGAGGGAAGAGGGTTCTACACAAGTAGGGATCTTCCTGCAAAAAAGCACAACCAGCTGAGTATACTAAGTAGGGATTTTCACAGAGTTGATTTTATAGTCATTGTTTTAACAAAGGTATCTGGAAAAGAACATGATAAATCTTTGTTCTCTGTGCTTATTATAAGGTTACACTTATAAAAGAAAATATTCTTTTGCAAGAACATGAAATTGAAGGCACATCAAAATCCAAGGTTGTAGCATTTGAAACTTTTTTTTTCTTCACAGTTCACTGAAGCTCTGTGCCTTTGTCCAGCACACTTTCCCAAATGCTCCCCTGGGAGAAAAGTTTAAAAGTTGTCATTTGACTGTTACTTCACTTGTCACAGTTCACCACTATGACACACTACTCCCATTTTAATTATAAATGTACAACTTTAATACAATTACTGTCAATACTGTCAATTTCTTCTTACTCTAATCACACTATTTGTTCGCTCGCTTCAGAGGGGACTTTGTACGTGATACCAAGGTAGCAGCACAAGTCTTCATAATTTTAAAGATATTTTATCTTTTAACACTGAATTACTTGGAGATACCTCATTTTTGCTTTTTCCACTGGCTTACAACCATGAAAAATTTCCACTATCACATGTCTATTTGGTAGGGAAGTAGTTTATATTCAACATACATAAAAACTTGTCTCAAGTAGCAACATTAACTTAGTATTTGGTTAAATTAGGACTACAAAGTCTGTCTTAATTTTGTTTGTAAATAACGTAAATATTGAATTGCTAACGTGTCTAAGTATAAGGAAATACAAAATCTGGAAGTACAAAAGCTGGACTTAGCAGGAAGGGTTTGCACTAGACTGATGCTAAAAATATGCAAAATATTTAAATAAATGTACATATGTAAAACTACTGTTTCTAAATGAAATTCATTTTAAGCATCAAGTGTCCTTTCTTACTGTTAACAGTAAACCAGAGTTCCAGCCAGGAAAACCACTCCAGCTTCAGCCTCCTTGACAGGTAGCAAACCGCTGCATTGGAAAAGATCTCAGAGGCTCCCTGAGGATGCATTTGCTCTGGTCTGATAGATATTTCAGGCTTCCATAAACAAAGCAAATATTTGACGGCTGTATTAAAATTCAGTCATGATGACAAGGTAAGAATATTTTCCATTTAATAGCTCCTTTGAATATGATTTTTTTCCTCTATATCAAAGTCTGCTTGTTCTGTTGTATTTTGAAAAGACAATGATAAAAATTATTAATAATGATATCAATAAATCTAGCTGATTTTCTCAAATATTGTATAGACAAGATTGTAAACTTGGCATTTCAGCCATCTATAGTTAGAACAAGGTAATATATAACTTCTATAGTTACACAATACAGATGCAATCAAAAATAAAAACTGTTAATAGAAACAGGAGGAAAAAAACCCCAACAACCCAAATATTCAAGACAGTAATCTGCATTCAAAAACAGCGTTAATCCTGTGAGGAATCCCCTTCTCACCTCTGGGGTTTTCCTTCCAAGCTGCAAACTTAAAATAGTCTGGAGCTGCTGTTCGTTTAGTCACAAGCAGAATCAAACTACTGTAGCAAAATAGATAGAAAGAGAGAACTTACTTTGCCCTTCAAATTTTCGTATGATTGTACCCAAAAATGTATTTTGTGGTGCCACATGGCCTCTGCGAACAGGCATGTTTGTACAGATCTTCGGCTTTCTGTGCACAAGGACTTCTCCAAGGATCTCCTACACGGCTCCAGCCCCGAGCACCGAGCCAGCTACCCTTTGTGAGAAATCATCGTCCTTTGCAGCTCGGAAATCTCTTCCCATTAGCACCACTTCTAGACACACGCTTTTCCTATCGGAGTCAGATCCATCCCCCAGTTCTTTCTTTTTCTTTCTTTCCTTGCTTTCTTTTTTTTTCTATTTTTTTTTCCCCGGCGGACCGCGGACGCTATTGTCTGGGGCGGGTAGGGGTGGGGTAAAGCAGGAGGAGGTGGGGGAAAGATTACGAGGGTAATCGATCTCTAGCACCAAACATCGCCAATTTTCCAAAGCAAATGGCTGTGACCCGGCAGTTTCCGACGCTGTAGCGATGGTTAGAGGGCTGGAAGACTAATGTTGCTCCGCTGCCAGAGGGAGTGACGTTCCCCCCCTCCGGGCTTCACCACGGCGCGCAGCAGCTCGGATTACTCAAGCGTGGCTTAGCAAGAGACAGCCAATAAATCTCTTCCAAACTCCACGACAAACAGCGGCATCAGGAACGCGCTACACCCGGCCCCGGCGCGACGTGCCGCCTCCCCCGCCGCCGCTGCTAGGGGGAGCGAGGACCCAGGGCGGGGGGGGCTCCGCCGCCTCCCGCGGCCCCACCGGCTCCGCCCGGCCCCACCGCCCCTCTCAGGTCTCCCTAGCGTGTGCGCTCCCCGTCTGCGGGTGGGGGGCGCTATTGGGGATCAACATGCAGAATAGGGACTAGAGTGGCCCTCGAGATCTCTCCCCATCCTAATGAAAAGGCTCGGCCCTTACGCCCCGGCGTGACCCAGGGGAGACTTTCCCTACGCCCCTATCCTGGTGAGGAAGGGGGAACGCTCGGTGCCAGGCAGAGTCGGGTTGCCTCTAAGCCGCGCCCCGCCCGCCGGCCGGAGTGCGGCGGATGGAGGCCGAGGGTCGGGGCTGGGCCGGGCGCTGTCCGTGGTCCTGCAGCCGCCTAGCCGGCGCTCATGAAGGCGCCGCTGCCCGCGATTCCCCCCGCGATTCCCCCTCCTCGCCCCTCTCGGGTTCTGCCACCCCATGGCAGGAAGCTCCCCGGGGGAGCGGCTGTTATTTTAGTCTGTCATTAGGGCTCTCTGCGCTACCCAGTAGGCAGAACGGTGTGCGTTCAGCACAGTGAGGTGATACGAGGAGAGAGCTGAGGGCAGCCATGTGGTGCTGGAAAGGCATCTTCAGGGCAGCAACGGATTCTTAATAAACTCACACGGAAAAAATAGAGGGGCACCTGCTCCCTGTTCTTTGTAATAGGGAGCGCAGGACATCGAGCAGGCAAACCACTGCCTCCCACCTGTTCTCTCCTACAGCACAAGCAGGTGTTTCCTTATTCCCATGGGTTTTTCTCAGGTGTTGCCTTTGTTTCACTGTTACCGTGTGTCTTCCTCTGTATCTGTCAGGGGAGGGATGCAGTCTGTTGAGTATGTGGGCATATTTCTTGACTAATTTCATTTAATCTCATCGGAATCATTCTGGATTTACACAACTGTAAATAATGTCTGAAAATAGTGCCTAAACATACACAAATTGCATTTAGAATGCTGCATAGTAATTCACTGTATACTAATTATAAAGCCTCAGCTAAATTAAGTGGTGTGTAATCAAGTACATAATCAATCTTAGGAAGTAGGCGTTGCTCATTTACAGAAGCAAATATTTTAATCTGTATGTTCAGATGTATGAATCAAAAGAATAGCAACCATATGTATTATTTGTAATCATAATATTTAAAGAAGTGTTTTTCAACTTTCTGATCATCTCTGGAGAACAAAATTCCAAGAGAATTTTTACTTGCTTTTAACATAGAGAAACATATATGAGGCTACAGGTTGATTTTTTTTTTCTCTTTCTGCTGTTTAACTTGACATCCAATTATTGCCCTGAAAATGTGTTCAAGTTCCCAATAACAGCAGCAGAAATAGTGGACATAAATTAGAGGAGCATATTTATTTTCATACTTGGTATAATAACTAACATTTAGTCAAATCTTAATTGCCACTGTTTTGATTTTTGTATAAAGAAATGGTACTGTAGCATTTCTAAAACAGCAATAGAAAGTTATCACAACAAAATTGTGACCTGTACAAAACAAGCAAAGTTTATTTCCAGTATTCAACAGTTCATAGCAAACTAGGTCAACTGTGGAACCCTATAGGTTAGGAGAGTCCAAAGCCCTTTAGATGCTTGGCTGTCAATACATAAATAAATTCAATAATTCAGATCTCATGGAAGTCCCATCTTTTCATGTTGTTTAACCTTTGTTTTCATGAAAGAGCAGAGGCATAACTCCTCAAGTCCTTTTCCATTCTGCCTCCTGATATTATGTTAATATACATTGGGGTACAAATTTTTGTTTTATGCTGACATGGTTGGTTTAGGAACTGATCAAGATAACCCCAATCAAAACTAAATAACTGCTGCTCAAAGACAAGATCTGAAATGTACTTTTTGACAGGGAATGAATTCACAAGAATGATGGGATATAATAACTACATGAGCAATAGGTGACATCAGAAAATCTGTTATCACCATGATTTATACCCCTGCAGTCCTGTAGATGCTCTGTTGCTCTTCGAGTGCTTAATACTTATTTTGCATAAAGCTTTACAATTTTATGTAACAAGTCAATAGCGAGAAGAAGTGCAAGGTATCTTAAAATGGTCAATTTAGTAACACGGAGAGTAAAGTGATCATTTGAGAGAATTTACATTTGATTGGGAAATGTATGCATGTAAGTGAAAAAAGTTTGAATGCATCATAAATATGCCTCTCAACTGTGATAAAAGAAGAGGAGAATGCCATGGAGATCTACATTTTATCTCTAAAGTTGTACAGTTGCCAGCTCTGCAAGAGAGCAAAATACCAAGGGAGGGTCTCTCCTGAACTAACCTGTATCCAGCACAAGTGTTCCTTTGTCCTCTGCCCCTCACGGCACTACCCTAGCCACAGGCCAGCCATGGCTCCCCAGTAAATACCTCTGTTCCACAGCGAAAGAGTACATGGCATTTCCCGGTCTCTATTGAAACAGAGATTTCAATGGTTTTGCTGACATTTTAACTACTTTCCTTTCAAGTTCCTTAGGAGAATTTACAGAGGTGTATGTGTTACTGACCTATTTTGACATTTTAGCATTTATCGGTTAAACCTTTTATCTTGAGGGGAAGATAACTCTGGGGAAAGATCTCTGATCATATTTCCCATCACTTTGGTGAAAAAAAATAATAATTCAGTTTTAGTTCAGCATTCTTATCATCCTTAACTATTCTTTTAACTCTTTGCTGCTCCAAGAGGCTCTCTAAATGAAATGTTCCTTTCCAGCTTAAATAATTCTTCACTGCATTCTGTTCTTTCTGTTTCATTCTTGTCCTGACTCTATAGCATGCCCTCCTGCAGACAAAAGTATATTAGTGCAATCCCATTTGAATAAATACTTCATATACTGGAGTAGCATACTGTTAAGTCATGATAGTTATTTTCTTTTGTGTTTTTTGTTGTTTTTATTTTCTTGTGGATTTTTTTTTTTTGTTGTTCTAGCTAGCATGAGATATCTGTGTTGCTTTGACACAACGTATCATGTGTGAACTGTCATTTATTCATCCATCTGTGCTTCCAATTTTAAATAAGGCCGGGAATGTCTTCAGGGCTGTTGAATGAAATATTGAAACTTTATCTCAGTTCCATTTTGTACTAAGATGGCCTTTGTGATTCCTTGACAGATTTATGTCTTTTAATCAACACCTTGTGTTTTTTCTTTTCTCTCTCTCTTGCTTCCTTGTCTTTTCTCTTTTCTTTTTTTCCCTATTTAATGCCATCTTTCTAAAATTTCAAGTTATAGCACTAGATTTTGTTTTAATCCCTCACAACAATATTTATAATCAATTATGCTTTGACTGGCTGGGATCTAGGCACAGGCAAAGTATGCAATTGCCTGGGACAACAGGCTGCCAAATTACCTCTGTTGGAGAAGATAGAAATCAGCTTTTTGAGCATCACAAGTAGCCAAACAGTAAATCTCTGCTGATGCTGCTGAGATTATAGAGCTCATGTGGTGGCAGTTGCTGATGTAGAATTGGACCCTTCTAAAAGCCACTTGTCTTTACTTACAGAGGTGATACCTGTGGACCACTAAGTATTACACCCAGGTTGCCTACACAGTGGTCTATATTGCATAATGGAAATATTTCATTATTACTATTGTTGCAAAATTCACCTTGAATTAGATCTGATTATGGTTATGTTGTGGGGTTTCTTGTTTGTTTTTTTTTCCACTTCTGTTGCTCTCTGAAAATAAAAAATAAAAGCTTCTATTTCTGGCAAGGCTGTTCATGTTAAAGATATTGCAGAGATGTAATGAATTTTTCTATTTGGCTCTAAGGTTTACTTCTTCACTCTGTCTGCATATAAACCTCATTAGTATTCAGGTCTTCAGCTGTCTCAATGAGAGCAAGGATATCAAGTTTTTAGTATCACAAAGAGACAAAACAAGTGTCCACAGTGTATTATGTTCTAAAAAGTGATTACAAATTTCTTATTAATTTTGCAGCTAACTGAATACCTCAGTAGCCACAAAAGATATATATTATAGTTACTTTGGATTTTATGTAGTATATTTTATGTGTAGTTCCCTCTTATGAGCTACAACTTGATAACAATGTGAATCACAAGTGCAAAACTTAGAAATGTAGAACCTCTGTGAACTGAATCTTCTAGGCTGAAAGAGGTAACGTAAAATAATGTAGCAGGAAAGTAAAATAGCAGGTATCAAGTTTTTCTGGAAGGATTCATAAAAAGTTAAGTTTGTTATTCTAAAGTGTATGTTGTTCTTATTACATACTGTGTTAGAATGCCTAGGGATTCAAAACCACATGCCTTAGGATTTCGCTGGAAGTAGTATGTATAGGTCATGAAAACAGAATTACAAAAAGCATCAATATATCCATCTATTCTATGTCCTGCCAGTGGATTTTTCCCTTCAGTATATTTGTGTTTGTATTATTCATTTAGGATTTAAATTATTCAAGCAATGAGGCTTCCACTTCTTCCTCCGAGAGACTCTTTCAATATCACTCTGTCTCACCACAGGGTTTCGTTCCCTCATATTAAGCCACAGTTTTGGTGTACACTCTTGCTTTGGGAGTTTACATTATTTAGACACTCATCTGTTTTTTTTTGGATTCTTGGCCGATAATGGGTGCCTTAGATTACTCCTTGCTGACCTCCTCTGGCCAATTACCAGTGATAGAAATGACCCCAGTATGTTCTGTGCCTCTCAAAGATGTTCTAGCTAAATTATAGTCCTATGCTCCTGATTCTGGGAGCTTTCATTCTGGAAAGAATACTGTTAATTACCGGGCAAGATATCAAACATACTTTTATTAATTTATTTTTTTACTTCTACAGTATATAGGGAAATATTAACAGCTTACAATAGCAGAACCTTCTTTCATATATTTGTGAATAATAATTCCTTACCAAAGGAAACATAATTGAAGATATAATTTTATCTTCCATGATAATATTTTAGAATAACGGTTCGTGTAAGAACTATCATAACTAGATCACATATCTTAAGTTTGGTCTCTTCAATAGTGTATACCTAATAAAGATGGAGTGAAATGAGAAAAGAAACAAATTCTGATCTGTGTGTATTCATTGCTTGAGCATGAAAAAGGTAAATTCTTGCCTGTGAGATATTCATTTAACTCAATCCATCTATTTCTAAAATGACTTATCTGTATGCAGATTCCCATTGCCTTCTTCATAGAGAATTCAAAAATTGTGTGACAGGACTATCATCTGTCACCTGAATTTGCTTCCTCTTCTTAGCTTCTCCATTGGGTAAGCTGTGCAATTAGGATATCTTTCATGGCTCTATGTTCTGTGTGTTTTTTTATGAAGAGTAACGAAATAGTGCACCTTATACTTGGCGCCCATTTAGAGTTAATTCTGTCTGCCTACCTAATGCATGTGAAAAGTACAGCAGTGGCATAGAACTTCCTGAGGTAGCGAGCTTTATGGTTTTGCTGAATTTTTTCCTACTTTTGCAGGCATGCAAGGTTTGTGTACTTGGAGAAAACCAGTAGATGAGCTTGCCTGAGCTACGATCTTTAGGGTGTGTAGGTTCAGTACATTCTATTAATTTCCTTTCAAACTGCTTCATTTCTAAGCAATCATAAATAAAAATGTTCATTATCAGAATCATTTACAGAATTCTCGCCCTTCCCAACCAGCTCTGTAAAAATGGTAGCTCTCTACCAGCTCCCTACCAACTTCAGAGAGGTCACAAAGATGAAGAATCTCACTTCTATTACTCGGCCTTTTTTCTAGTATTGGACTATAGCAGCTGAATTTCTGATGGATATGGTAGTATTTCCATATGCTGCTGGCTTAGCAAACAGTAGGATAGCCAGAGCTCCTCTTTTTCTTCCCTCTGCCCTGCAGCAACTGACAGTGAAGCTTTCCTGAACAGCTACAGAGGAGAAGGGACAACAGGTGCTCTGAAGGAGTTTGGTTCACATAAGAGGTTTTTTTCGAGAGTGACCAAGAAGCAGAGATTCCTTTGAACAATATCAGACTGGATGTGTTTTCAATCAGTAACTACTCATAAATTTCTTCCTATCGAGGGTTCATTTTAAAATCAATAATATGCAGTTTTGAAGCATATAAAGTGGTCCAATTTGGGCACCACTGTCCTGGCAGTACAAATTATTCTAGCTGAATTTTATTCTGATAGATAAATATGGATTTTGTTTTGCTTCCCTTCTTTGTGCTCGACCGTTATAATTAGGATAGATTTCATACTCACCCTTCAACCTAGAACTCCTTGTCCCATGTTTTCCATCAGTTTCCACTCTCTGCCTTCCCTATGTGACTCTTATCTGCTCATTATAACTGTTTACTTCTATGTTTCAGCCTCATAGAAAGAGGGAGAGAAAGAACAAGTGGAGGGGAATTCAAATGGACCAAAAAAATGCATCAGAAATTAACAGTTTTCTAGGAAAAGAGGAGCAGACTGACAACTTCATAATCCATAATCAAAGGGTACAAGGGAAGACACTGGAATAGGACAAGAATTGTGACATGGTAAACTTTGGTAGCCAAATATAAAAAGTAACTTTCATCAACTCAAATGATAGTTTCAAATGCTTAGTTTAGCTTAAGTGTTCCCCAAGAGTGTTTATCCTACTATTCCTAAGAATTGTTGTCCCAAAGGCCTTATGGCTGTAAACAGAGAGCTGTGATCTTGACAATTTTGGATAGGATGTCCCAGAAGTCATCATAAGAAAAATATTCTAATTTCATGCAGATGTAAAAGAAATAAAAAATTGTATGAGACTTTAGTGCTAATATCTCCATACTAGCTTGAGGATGTTTTTTTTTTTTCCTCCTAAATATCTTAGTACTCATAGTAGTACACTGTGTTTCTATGTTACTCTGAAAGCCCAGACAAGCAGACTATGCTTTTTCATTTTTAGTGCTCTAAACCTTCTTCGCTCTTTCTGCATTCTGTTAACATACTTTACACAGTCTCCTCATCTAAATAAGGTAACTGCAGCTTCTGCACTGCACTCACTTAGTCATTAACGATCTTATTATTAGCATATTCTAACACTCAGTTCTGTAGGCGAAGCTTTCTCCACCTGGTATATACGCGTATGTTTTGTCCATAAAACTGTATTTTCCCACACTTGATTTTCAATATTATTCTCCCAGTAATAATATTTCTCCATAATTAACCAGAGTCCAGAATCATATGGAATAATAATTCCTGACACTGTAGTAATCAGTGCTGCTGTTCACATAGCTATCCATAATACTTTGCATACATCCAGTTCATATATTTCTCTTTCAGTATTTCCACTTCTATTTCATTTCATGCCATGAGATCACAGACAATTTTATTGCAAACATTGGTGTTTGTCTAATTCAAGTGAAGAGACATCCATATCCTGAAACATCAATTTCTGTCACAACTGTAGTGTACAAACTGATCTGCTGTCTCTGCAGATAAAATACATGTAATGTAGGCCACATTTTCAAACCCAGGTGCCTATCTGAAGCCAGTAATTCCAGAATTGTATTAATGCAGCTGCAAATGAATGGTTAGATTTTTCATTAGTGTTAAGGACTGCATTTAATAACCCCACTGAAGCCAATATGAAATACAGGAATTTGGCAAGTGAGAATTTTTCTCATAATATATGATGACAGTGAGGAATGACATATATTGTTTTTTTGAAAGGGGCATTTGCTGTCTGAGATGGATTTTATTACAATAATCTCTCCTAGATTTCCTCTCTTTGCCGTTGTGTCTATTTCATTGTAATATAATTAAGATATACATTGTCATTCTCCTTCTAGATTTTCCAGTACTTATCTATCATGCAGTGTAAGGTTTTGACAGGATGAATAATCAAAGTCAACTTTTCTGCTATACTCAAAAAATGCATTCAGAAATAACAAATTTTGCCCACAAACTTGTCATACACATTTATCTAATCATTATTTTGCTATTTTCTTGTTATCATTTCTTTTCAAGTTATTTAGCGCAGATGCTTATTAGATCACATTATAGATATTCTATTAATGGTTATGATACTTTTTACGATATATATACTGTTTATTTTCATAGTACAATAGCCAACTTTTGTGTCTTATTTTAAAGAGACCTTCTATACATTGTACAGCACCCAAATCAGTCCCTCTGAAGCTGTGGTTTTGTTCTGTTATTAGCTGTTCAGATGTTTCAGAAAGGCTAGTTTCACAACTCTTCAAAATGCAGTTGTAGTATCAGAGAATGGCCTGGGTTGAAAAGGACCTCAAAAATCATTGAGTTTCAACCCCCTTTCTGTGGGCAGGGTTGCCAGCCACTAGACCAGGCTGCCCAGAGCCACATCCAGCCTTGCCTTGAATGCCTTCAGGAATGGGGCATCCACAACCTCTCTGGGCAACCTGTTTTAGTGTGTCACTGCCCTCTGAGTGAAAATCTTCCTCCCCACCTAAATCTCCCATCTTAGTTTAAAACCATTCCCCCTAGTTTTATAGTTGATAGTGATCAATCCATGTAAACAGTTCTTTCCCCTCTTGTTGATACACTTCCTTCAAGTACTGGAAGGCTACAATGAGGTCTCATTAGTGCCTTCTCTTCTCCAAGCTAAACAAACCCAGTTCCCTCAAACTTTCTTCACTGGAGAGGTGCTCCAGTCCTACAAGAGGTGCTCCAGCTCTAAAACAAAAAACAAACCCATGTATTGTTTAATTTGTATACATATCCAAGCCAATCTGCATAATTTCAGAACTCTAGATCTTGGAAAATCCAGGGGCAGATTCATATGTAAATCTTGACTTCTGCTGAAAACATTGAACTTGCTATGTTTTTTCCTTCAGTTCCAAAGGAACTGAAACTTGAAAAGAAAACAAGACTATGAAGTTGTAGTCAATATTGTCAGGAAATATTTTCCAATGGCATTTTGATTTTTTCTTAGTAAAAAACCTAATTTATTTTTTTATCTGTGGAACTCTGACATTTTGGGAAAAGGATATTTGGAATCATAGAGCTCCTTTGAGGGAGAAATTGCCATTCATTTCTGAAATCCCAAGATTGCCATGATTTGCTCAGAAGTGAGTATCAATATTCAGATCGTGTCAAAATCCCCAGTCTATATTTGAGGCTAATGCATGCCAGCTACATCCTCAGTTTGGACAAATATAGTCCCATTTTGTTTTACCACATTCCTTGCACTGCTATGCTATGAATGTATGTCCTGAGGCATGAGGTGTTCTATAAGTGTATATATTATTGATTAATACATTCAAAGGCTGTCATGCATATGTATGCTAGCAAAATACTAGGCTGTGATATCTGAAACCTCTTCAGACTAAACATTAAATATAAAAACACAGACTTTCCTTATAGGTTTTGTATGTTTTTAAAAGCAGACTCATTTCTCCTTTATCTCAGAGTCCTTCTGTCTCAGTGCTGTTTTTCACTAGCGAGAGTTAGATGTTTTAGACTGTTATTCATTTACCTGCCATAAAATATTTTCTGATCTCCTCACACTCAGGAAATAAGACTTTTTATTTCCTCCATAGTTCCTTTATACTAGTACAACACAGGAATTTTGCTGTTCCTTCTCAGAGGTGGAAGTTCGTGACATCATTGTTTGGCTACCAGATTTCCCTCTTCCTTTTTATTCAGTTTCTCTGTCCTCACAACTGACACGTTTTCATTTTCAATAGCTGTGTGAGCATGCTAATTTGAATAACCTCTATAGAGATAATTTACAAAGAGTTTGATTTAATTTTGCTTTAATTTTATTGTATAAAATGTAATTTGATCATGAATAGTACAATCACAATGCAGATGGCAAGTGTTAGGTGTATCTTATTACCTGGAACATTTGAGCATTCTATACTTTTAATTGGTCTTCCTTCATCTTACATTAAAAAAAAAAATCACAACATTGCTCTTAGAGTGAAAGGACAATAGACTAACTTAATTTTAGTTCAGCTTCTATGATAAGAAGTAGAGGTGAGTGCACCAGACAATGCCAAAAGGGAATGGAAGTAGGGACAAACGAAAAATAGCTAAAGCGTGCACTCAAAATAAGTTTAACAGACAAAATAGTCATAAGGTAGCAACTTATTGATATTAGTTCTCCTTAAAAACCAACATAAGATTCAGCTTCTGTCATCCAGCACATTTTGGGATGAATGTCTCTTTTTTCACTTGCTTTAGACTATCTTAACTTCAAAAGTATGTTTTGTATATTGTTTTTGTTTGTTTGTTTTTTCTTTTTCTTTTTCTTTTTGTATTTTGGTTAACATTCCACTCCCAGAAAGAGCCCTTGCAAGTGAAAATTGAAAAAAAGACAGAAACTATCAACGTTCTGTTTTGTACTAGTATTTATAGGCTTGTACCTACTGGTGGTTGAATGCACATAATTTCTTAGGTGAATTTCAGACAAATTAGTATCAGCTTGTAGAACATACCTACTAAGCTAAAAAATAATTGCATGTATTTTTTTTTAACCTAGCAAGGAAGTGGACATCTGTGATTATTAGGAAACTTCATTAATTGTGAATCCAAGCACGTATGCAGTATTAAAATCCTCCTGAAATAGTTCACACTTGAAACAGATCGTGGGATATGTTAATGTGGTAGTAGAGTCCTGGCTTTAATACCATCTGCTTTTTCTATGTAAAAAGGCAATAGATTATGTAAAAGACACTATGTAAAAACACTATGTAAAAGACAATAGTGCTGTAGTAATGTATGACAATGACTGACAAACAACAGATCTTTTTCAAGTCAAAATACTTTATCTGAAAAAATGTGAGGAAAAGAAGAAATGAGGTTAGGGGAATATATCCTATTAGTCAAAAATAATTATTGTTTCAAATTAAAAGAAATGTATAGTATTATATGTAATTGATTTTGTCAATGATTATATTTTACTTCTTATTTGGTTTTAGATCTTTTAAATCTTCAGATAAATAAAAACAAACTGGCAATCAGTGCTTTGTTTAGTGATTAAAAGACATTTGTAACGTCTTCTATCTTTAGAATTTACTAGGCAGAGAATTTAGTTTTACCTTCTTTTTTTGCTTTATGGTATTCAATGCCTTTCTATTACCTGTATGTTTTCTGTATAAATCACAGTTGATGTGATAGATAGGATTCGGATATGTACTTTTACAATATTCTTCAATAGTAGAAAATTTTTGAAAGATCAAAGGATTTGGTCTTTTTATGTTCATATTTTTTTCTTTACTTCCATTAGCTAAATTCTTTTAAGATTTGTTCAGGAAGAGTAAGAAAAATTATAGAACTGGGTTGTTTGATTTTTTTTTTTCTATGAATGAGGAAATACATGTTTTTTTGGGGGGGAATCTTAAACTATTAAAAATTTCTTAGAAGCTATAAAATTCCCATGGATAAATAAATATCCCCCTTCTCACCCACTTTCCCTGGGCTTGATATATCAGTCAGATTCTAACAAGAGATATTCACCTTTATGACTAGCCTGTACTCATGTAACCTCTTGCAGACTGTGTTTACTTTAGATTTTATTTATATCATTTTTTGTTCTGATTCTTATTTTCTTGAACAGTATGGTGCTTGTATATATGCATTCACACTGTAGATATACTTCTCTACTAACAAAATTCTCAGCAAGCATGCTTTCTGCAGAATAATGCAAAAAATATATTAAGTCCACAGTAATGTTTCCTGTAATCTACTGCTGCTAAAATATTTCCATGCTGCAAATCAACAACTTTAAAGCTCAGATTACTCTCCCCTTGCTAGTAATTTTTAATTGACCCAATTATATTCTTTCTTTCTCAATAACTGTGAATTAAGAATAATTCTACTGAAGAATTCAGTACTATTCTATCAAAAAATATAGAAGAATTAGGGCCATAAATTCTAAAAATTGTTGACCAATCCTCTGTTGAAATGAACAGTGTCATGTGAAGCAGGATTAGCGATTAACTGGTGTATATATACTCAAGTTAATAAAAAGAGACCAAAAATGGTTTTTAGCTTACAGCAGTAATGAGACATCTACCTAAGATTTATGACATCTAGCCAGTTTGCTTACCAGTTTTACTGAGGATCTTGGTAGCAATATTTAGATACCCATTTGTTAAGTTCAGCATAAGTATAATAATCATTCTCTGTTTCTAGGGAATATGTGTCTTTAAAATGACACAAATAGCATGAAATGATGTGTTTTTATCTGATGGAAGAGCCTATCTTAGATGGCAGTGAGAGAATGAAGACAATACCTAAGAAGAACTTAAAGTTCTGTTTCATTTATTTTTTATATTTTAACTAATTTTCAACTTGCTTGTGATATTTATTTTTCTATTTCTTGACAGAAATCAGCGGTTTACTAAGAACAATTACAATCCTTTGCTTCCATAGCTCAAACACAGGACATTAAAATTAGATTCCGATTTCTGCCTCAAGAACAGTATTTACTGTGTAAATTCACTCTGCTTCTTGACATACAATCAAGTATTTTTTTCAGTGTGCCTTTGATCACCGTGTTGCTGTTATATTTGTATTTGCTTTCCAGCTAACCATACTATATAAGCAAAAACCTACAAATTACGCAGTAATTAATCCTTGAATGACACAGTAGCTATAATTATGATCACAGGAACAAGTAATCTACAAGAACATAATTACTCTAGGCTGTGTTCACCAGAAATCATCCATGAAAGCCTGTGGCAGCTACTGAAAGTCACGGATCATGGCTCAGTCAGGCTATTCGTTCAAGCTTGGCCAGCTTTGTATGTTCTCTCCTCACCTTTTGAACACAGTTGTATGCCAAGCATCATACACTTGGCAACAGTAAAGATTACTATCCCCCTTTTAAACCTTTGCCTAAGTCAACAGGCCCTGATGTGTTCTACTGACCAAAAATGATTTATCTTCAAATACAGTTTATGAACTCCAATTTATATTGTGTGTGCCTGAGTGTACACATTTGTTGTCTCCTGCCCAGATTTAATTTTAGGTAACCTTGACTGAAACCACAGAATCATAGAATGACTATATTCTATAGTTCTAGAACCATAGTTTGAAGTGCAATTGCTTGTGGACAATTTGCAATTAAAACTTTACATAAAACATGTATTCAATAAATGTTCTCTTTATCTCTTGATTTGGTTACACAAAAATCTTCATCTTTTTGAGAAGACCTCTTTAGTGTTTGTGTTGGTACCTATGCTGTACCTGATCCAGCCTACCTAGAGAAAGGGTGAAGCCTCACCCTGACATCCATAATTCGTTAGCTAAATCTAAGTCTTTCTTCAGATCTCATTTGGTCTTGAAAATGGCAATTGTAGACCTTAAGAAGAGGGCCAAGCCATAATTTCTGTGTGAAGTTGATTATTTAGTATTGCACCCAGAGGTGCATGGATGCATACAGGCTGTTCACATGGCTGGTAGGTTTTCCATCAGAGAACGTTAATGTACTGTAAATATCTTAGATTCTGTCCTCTTTCCATGTGTACCAGTTGGACCCACAATACTGGCACTAAAAGCATTCCTGTACACAAATAATGCAGTCAGACAGTGTAACTGGCTTTAAGCCTAGCTTTGGAACCACACCTGCATAGCAGTAGAGATTTAGTGAAAAAGATTTATTGCCAGGATTTCTTTGACTTATAAACTTGGTCTTATTACAACCATGTAACTGGAGTTATGTCCAGGTACACTGGCTCCCCTGACATGAGAGAGGATGTTCCTTCAACACTGATTTTGAATCCTCATCTTTAAATAGAAATCCTATTGATGGAGGGAAAAGCTGCTATCAGATTGCTATGCTGTCTGTATAATCTATTTACTGTAAAATGGAAAATGACCCAGGGAAATGAATGTGCTATGCAAGTCTTGGTAAGAAAGCTCTAATAGGAAATGTTTATTTAAAGACAAATATATTTTTCCTGCATGTGTAACAGATTTAAAAAAATCTAGAGTACAAATGTGTTTTGGAGCTGCCAATTGTCAGTGCTGTCCTTACTAATGTGAAGGCAATCCCAAAGAGCATGTTGACTAAAATCCTTTCATGTTTATATCACATCTGCTGGATGTTTACACTGTTAAATGGCATGTACCCAGAAACCTAAAAGAAATCAAGCAGTGATAATGTAACATTTTGAAATGGAGTGCATAGGAACTGTTCTTAAATGCAAGGCATTCAGTCATTGACTAAAAGCATGAAAAATAAATGGGAAGGAATAAATAGAATATATGAAGAATTTCATTTTTGTATTAAACTTCCTTGTGAACAGACTCAGTTCACTAAACAAATCAGAGCAAAAATAATTGTACTGCTGTGGAGTGTGTGAATATTTTAGTTTTCATGATATTATTCTTAAGTTGTCAAGAAAAATTAACAAGCTGATAGGTCTAGCAAGGTTATTTCTATCACTTACCTGGACCAGAATAAATTAAATCTTAAGGGTACTTTCTGATAAGTGTTTATGTGTGACCCAGATCTCCTTTCTTCTTGGTGCCAGTACAGCCTTGGTTCTTAGCATAGACTACTGCAGACTGGAAAATAACCTCTTCTCTATTTTTTCTTTCTTTTTTTTTTTTTTCTCCTATTTCAAAGTAGACAAATCATTTGTTAGTTAACAAAGCAAGAATTTGAAAATTGTTCGTGGGATATTCTTAACACATTACCATGCAGAGAGTACCATTATTTGGACCACTGAAAGCTTTCTGTGGCATTGTTTTTATTTTGAAATCTGAACATTCTTAAAGAAGAGGTTCAAATACTTGATTTTCTATATGAATACTATGAATTTAAAAGGAGTTTTCTGCTAAATCATGCTATAAAAATACAGTAAATAGCATACTGGAATATGAACAAGGGAATCCTACTCCCCATACATGTATGTACTCCTGATTATTATTTGATCTTTTATGGTTATGCATCATTGAAGAAGAAAGTTTCATCTGTCTGTAGTAGCAATGGAATGTGTGTGTAGCAACTGAATAAGTTAAAGCTAAACTGTGCAGTTAGAATACAACACAAAAAAGGAGGCGTACAAACACTGGATAAAAACTGACAAATGGGAATTCCCTAGGTACATGAAAAGAATTTGAGGAAAAGAATAAAAGGAAAAATTGCCAGAAGGAGGATCATGCACATAGGCAGGTAGAAAAAATAAATTAATTTTACTCCTGATGTAAGCTGTAAGGAATTCAGTTTTGTTCTGCGATGTCAGATACTGCTGAAATGTCCAAGACCATAGCAATCAATTGCAAACTGTGACTGATTAAGGATTAAAGGGATTATAAGCATTATTCATGCTCTTCTTTCTATTGTGGCCACCCAATTTGGCAGAAAATCAATTTCTTACTGTTTGAAACTCTAAAATTTGAAAAAATATTTAAAGAATCATTTTTTAAAGTGCATCTTTGTCTGGAATAAAAGATCACTTAAATGTTGATGTTCTTCAAGGCTGTGTCAGTTTACATTATTCAGATACATGACCCAATCCTTCAATGTTTATTGAGAAATAAAACTTTGGAAACACAGCCACGTGAAAACTTTTGCAGTGTTAACTCTAACAAAGAGACTGAAACAAATACGTGACCTAAGATGCATAAGCATACTCCCACATATGAATCATTAGAAGACAGAAATTCAAGAATTTCAGGACTATGGCTCAGTGTTACCTTTCACACTAAAATATGACTCCAGACAGATCTTTACCATCATGTCTTTATAATATCCAATTTTGGATTAAGGCAAAGCAATTTTCATTTTTTGACAGGTCACCAGATATAGGAACTATTTAACTGTACTAAAGTCCTTCATTAAATCAGCACAAATATTTCTTACTTCTGAAAACAAAGAAAAGATGAAATGTTCTGTTTGAAAAACAACATAATGTACTAGCTCTAAGAGAGAAGATTCCAGGACACCACTGCTTTGGGGTGTTAACTTTGACATCATGGTTTCAGAGGCTGGCACTAATAACTTCTAAAAAACCTCACCTTTCCCACCTTTGTCTCCTTGTTTTGCTCCTATGCCGCCTACTCCCTTATGTCAGCAGAAGTGTTTTCATAATCAATCCAGGTTGAAATCAACCTAAAAAGAATAGGTGCTGGAGAACAAAGCTTTCTCTTTTAGAAGGAATACCAGGTTACATATACTTAAAATAACCATGCTACTTAAAAAATGTGAGTAAGACACTGGGAAATTCTCACCAACCCAACAGAAGATACTGCTGTGTTCCAAGATCAGGACAAGTCTCCTCACCTGTCTTGTTTCCCTGACACGCTGAGTTGCTGTAGCTTCTTGTGGTAAGCACTAGAACCAGAAAGGCTTGTTTCTTCCCCCAATTCCTTGAAAGAAAGATTGTTCTGTATGCATTTATGCATGATATGAAGTCCTTCTGTCCTTATTACATCATTAGAGCCAAGAATCTCTGTTTTATTTGAATTTAAAATAGAGCACAGAGCACCCTGAACTAATTACACAAACAGATTTTATGATATATTTTTTAAATGTCTGCAAATAAGATAATGATACTGTCGGTTGGAAAATTATTTTATGCAGAAAAAGTGAATAATGCATCAGACAGAAATTAGCTTAAAAAAAAAACAAACACACAGATTTATGGTTTCTTTTGTCTGGCAAGGTATGCTTACAACCAGTATTTTTTTGTGGGATTGAAGAGAACTAAAATAGGAGTGAGTGTAGAATATTTATTCTGATAAAAATAAAGAAATATGACTGCCACTTGCTCTGAACCATTGTCTGACCTCATGTAAGAAAGTCAGATTAACATGTAACTGTGGCACATAGAAAAATTGTGTAACTGGATATTAATTTTCTTTGGAAAAGAGCTGGGGGAATACTTAATATCTGCTCAGTAGACATGAGAGCTAGTTGAGTTGGTTAATTTAATAAGTATTTGTAGATAATTTTTCAGAGATCAGAAAAAGGACCTATTGACTCTTTTATTTGTTGACTATTACGTAAACCTAATTTCTGGAACTGTGAAAATTATTAATAATTTGCTCAGTGATTGATGGAAGAATAATTACTGATTATATAAATGGACATAATTATTTGACTAGCTCTGACAGAATGAAAAGTCTACAGCAATAGTGGTTATCACTAACAAAATATAAACTATTTGTAACCAGAAAGATGGAAAAAAAATTTGTACGTGTAGCTGTAAAACTTAGTTTCAAATACAAAACAGTCTGCATAATCTTTTTCCTTTTCTCTTTCTTTATTGGGTTCTAGTTCAGATAATGTTCTTTATCCATGGAGGATTGTATCTGTCCCTGGACATGACAGCAAACACTTAAAGCTCAAGAATTGCGAGAATTCATGTGAACTAACGTATTAGAAGCTTGTTAAGAAATATATTTATCTAGTAATAAAGAAATATGGATGCGTCATGCACTTTTGACCCTGAAGATATAGGTGTCCTCCAGATGAAAATTCATGTTTCCATTGTCTTGAGATTTCTCCAACTCAAAGTTCACCAGCTCTCTTGGTATCGGAGCATCTTGTATGAGCTTCTGCAACCATAGCTGCCCTTGTTCCTCATATCCAGCTTGGATTTCTTTCTTTATATTGTGTTTTAAAAATGAATAAGGGATAATGAAAATTAAGCTACACCAAGTATTTACCAGTCTAGACTTTTGTAGTGACATTTTTATTCCTTAGAGGTACGGAAGAGCAGAAAGCATTTGTATGCACAGACCTCAGTTGTCCTCCAATTAACAGTGAAGTAGAAACGTGATTGTGTGAAGAAACATTCTATGTCCACTCCTTTATATATAACTTATCTCCATTTATGAGTTATTATGACTTACTGTGTGGTCTGTCAGTTCACCTCTCTGTCAAATGCTTTCCTGTCTCTAAGGAAAAAGGAGACTACTTAGTATAACCATTGCTTTTAGAAGAAAACAGGTGCAGTAGAGTGGGTAAAAAAAATTCACATCCCAGCTTTTTTGATATAGCACATGCAATAATAATGTGAGGAAAATGGCTGTGCTTATGTGCACAGTCCCATTCATATTCCTGATGTGTCTGAGTCTCTTCAGACACTGGGTTTGGATCTGACAGACCTGCACTCAGCTGTCTGCAGCCAGTGAAACCGCATGCCAGTTACGTTTTTGTGCACTTGTTTTTCATATTATGAAAATGAAGGTATCTAAAAATGAAGAGGGATTCAGATACCCAGGTAGTAGTCTACGGAAGTCTTAGGAGTTTTTTTATTGTTTTATTTTGTTTTGCTAAATGCTTGGTAATCACCTGGAAAATTAAAGCAATGTCTTTGAAGCTAAATGCTCCCTGCCTAAAAGTGAATGTTCTACAAAGGAGATACCAACTTTTGTATTTCATAATAAAGTATTAATATAATTTATCCACAAGAACATAGAATCAACATTTTTTACCATTATTCAGTGTTTTTTAAAGCCTTTACTGTGATGAGAAAATGCATATGCTCCTGTATAGGCTTGTATTCTCTGGTTTCCTAAGCTCTTGGAAAAGGTAGTAATTTTAATTTAAATAATGTATCATTAAGGTTACTGTGAACTTTTTTTGTGAAATGCAAATTAATTACATCCTGCCCATCTCCAAGCATTCAAAAGGATGAATTGGTATCCAAAAATGTAAGTTTGTCTTAAAGAAAAAGAAAAAAGAAAAAAAGAGAGAGAAAGAAACAAGTTACCTTTCTGGCATTCTATATGATGAACTTTTCACTACTAATATGCTTAACTGTGTTTAGCTGTCATAATGTATCCAACACTCTGATATTTTAGAATTCTTTCGTATCACAGAGTTCAAGGTTGACCCTCTTCCCATTTTTTTTTCCTGTTTGCTATTTTATCAATACAGATTTTTCAATTTTCATATCCATTTAATGAATGAGGATTTTAAAAATAAGTAGAATGTGTTTAAGAAATTGTAGGGAAAAAAAAGAGTGAAAAAATCTTAGTAACATGAATAACTTTTTTGTTTTTATAAAAATGTTACTTGTTAGGCATGCCATTATGACTGAACTGGTCATTGTAGGTTATGCCTGCTAACTGTTTCCTTGCATTCCTGAGGGTCCTTGCATTTAAGTGTATGAATGTGTTCTTCTAAAATTTGTTGTTTTGCTGGAAAACATAGCAATGAGATGACTTCCGCAACTGAAGAAATTACTCTCTTGAAAACAATATGTATCTCCAGAAATGAGTAGCTTTCCTCATTTTCACAATGATTTTTCTGTCCTGTGTTTATTCATGGTGCCTCTTTTCTCGCATCAGGACCTTCAATCCAGACACCTTCTGCTTCTTCACCTCAAAGAGAAATAAGGAAAATGAAATGGCACAGTAAGACAGACTGCAGTAATTTGCTTTTCACAGCTTTAAACATTTTCTCTGCAAAAAGGACTGATTCCTGAGCTGTGTGATCTAAACTTCCAAGCAAATAATGTTCAGTGGGTGGTAGTCAACCAGAAATACTGCAAAATCTTTCTAAGGTATTAAAAACTGTTTCTAAATTACAGAACACAACTGAGGTTGGAAGAGACCAGTGGAGTTCAGAATGTCCAAGCACACTGCTCAAGCAGGGTCACCTAGAGTAGGTTGCTAAGAAATATGTCATAAGAGCTTTTGAATATTTGCACGGATGCAGACTCCACAAACTTTCTGGACAACCTGTTCCAGTGCTCCATCATCCTCACATCAAAAATGTGTTTCTTTATGTTCAGATGGAAACTCCTATATTCCAGTTTGTGCCCAGTGCTTCTTTTCTCCTTAGTGGGCACCCCTGAAAAACACTATAGCACTATATTACTTTTCCTTTGGATCTAACATGCAAAAGAACGGATGTTCCCTTTTAAATCATGTGTGCTGTTGACTGCCTAGTTGTCAGCTGTGGCTTTATCATTATTTTAAAAAACAAAACAAACAAACAAACAAAAAAGTTGTTTCCATATGTAGTTCTACATTCATTTTTGTATTCCATAGGAGAAAATTATGAACTCCAGCAGGTGCCAGGCAGTGATTTATTATCCTGAATCAAATGAGGAAAAACACTGACAAACTCAGAAATACTGTCAAGCAAACACCATCCCTATGCCACACTGTGTTCTGGCATGCTTCTCTGATAATCATCAGTTGATCCAAAAACATAAATTCAAACTAGAAGAAAGGTCTGATTCCACAGTGTGGCATCACTTAGAGGAAGAGTTGACACTACATCACCCTACCCTGGCTGCTTTCATTTGGCAATGCCATGTTTATTCTTGTTTTGAATAATTAAAGTACAGGAGCTTCAGATGTTTTAGAGGAGTCTCTTCCTCACCTGAATACATCACTCTTTTCTGATACATTTTCTTCTGATTTTCACATTCCTTTGTACTAGACTAGACGATCACATTTTCCTCCTTGTTAATGCCCTTTGATATCTTTAAGCATTTATAATGTGTCCAATTAGTTGTATAATGGAAAGCTATACAAATGCTGGGGGAGGATCTTTTAAATGCAAAATGGGAACTGGGCATTGATTTTCAGTAAAAGCACAGCACTTAGCTGCACAATACTCTTCTCTCTCCTGGGCCAGATCCAGTGAGGATTTAGGCACCTAAGACAACACTTGGGTAGACACAAATTATCTAAAGCCATTCAGTCACTATTTAACGTTTGGAAAGCTTGTATTTAATAAGTAACTCCCTGTTCCGCCCTAAAAGCCTCAAACACTGAGACTTCTGCTTCCGTGGTTGCTCAGACCAGCTGAAGTCTTATCTAGTCATCTTAAGCAAGACTCCTTCCTTCCTTCCTTCCTTCCTTCCTTCCTTCCTTCCTTCCNAAGTTTAATCATATTTTTTTTATTAATAGATTGTTGCTTTTTAAAGGGTCTTTAAAAATTTAAATATATTATGTCAACTCCCTTGCTTTCCTTCATTTACTTTACAATTCCATCAGGATAATAATTAACTTTGATAAAAGCTCCTGTTTGCAAGCATATGCAGAACATAGCTTATAACACAATATCCTTGTTAAGCCAACTGTGTTATCAAAGACACTGTTGAACACTGGATGAAAAACAATGAACTTCTGCAGTGAGAATGTTGTGTAAAACAGAAGACTAGCTAGTTTACAAAGCTTAATTCAAAATATGGCTTTTCCCCCAGTAGCCTGTATTATTACTTTGTCAGGCCTCATCAAACAAATACTTGGAATAGAATTGAGTATCTGGGCTGTTTCCAGAAAACACAGTTTGACTGACTTATGTTACTCATTGATATATGATTATTTTCATAAGTCACCAGCTAATATAAGCAAATCTATCTTTCCTTAGGATTACCTTTCTATACTACAGTCTGGGAAGGAGTTCGTATTTCATAACTTCCAAAAGAGCTGAGGATCAGCAATGATATGGATTAAGAACTGTTATTATTATGGGAATGAGTGTTTTATTCTTTACAACAAAAACCTCTGTGGTGACTTTTTGTTAAATAATTATTTTTCATTAGATAACACTGAATCGAAATCTCCATACCAACATAGCATGAAATCCTGTCTGTAATGGGGAAAGAATTAGTGTTGTTTGTTGGGTCTTTTTTTCATATGGAGATCTTTCACTATCTGCTGTAGTATTTGTCCTTGAGCCATTTTTATTTCCTTCTTAGGAAGATGATCCTCCTCCAGCAGAGGTTAATTAAATCTCACTATTAACTGTGAAGTAAATGTAAAACAATCCTCTCAGAAATCATTATAGACTATTCTTTCTTTATTCTCCTGCTGCTTCAGTCCATAGTTTTTACCCTTCATAACTCTTCTGTTTATTATTTCAGTTTGCAACAGTTCCATTATGCTGCAGCTCATTGAATTTGCTTCCTTCTCACAGTAGCTTTACTATACAAACACTCTGTTTCCCTTTCACAAAAGGAAATAAGTATTTTGCTATGCAAACAGCTTAGCTGTTGAATTTGATACAACAGTAATCATCAACCTTCCATTCATTAAGGTTAATATCCTGCAAACTGCAGCTTTAGCCTACCATCATCCACTCTCATGTCTGTGGCTTATGAGGGGATCACATTTTATTTGCTGGACTTATCAGTGCTTTCTTCTTCTGGTAATTGCCTGACCTGCTATGACTGCAGTTTGCAGTATTTACTGACTTGCAGATCTTTTTCTGCCTACTTTATCTTTACTCATTGTTGTCAGTAGAGGTTCTGGACATTTTCTGGAGAAAATTTCTGGAGACATTCATGGAGGTTCATTTTCTTTGTCCACTGCCCACACGCAGACCTTTCAGTAAAACCTGCCATATTCTAATGAAGGGCACTTTGATCCCTGTAAGGCATGTGGTTTGTATAGCATTTGGGGGAAAATATCTTAAGATTAATGATAAGTTTTATATGGTAGTGCTCTGGTTTTACGACATATTTAAACCAGAAAACATTTACTTTCTTTTATATCCCATGACAGTAATATGTTTTTGAAGCAAATACAAAATCGAACTAATTTTACAGCATGTGAAATGGGCAACATTTGCTTGAAATACCCCTCCCCCTCAAGATTAATTCTGTTTCAGAATGTGGTTATGTTTATTCTTGTACAGCAAAATGCAAAGTAAATGCTATTAGTGCCTTTACACACTGTGCTCTGTGCAATTTATGTTTAGCAACAACAGACTTCAGCAATAAATGGCCACATAGTGAGATGAACAGTTATATAACCACATACAGTAATTGGATGCTATTAATGAGATTTTGGGATAACACCATTTTTTAGCCCCAGACATAGATAGCTTTTTATAATCTCAATTAATGATATACACACTTTTAACAATGTATAATTATTTTCCTAATCTCCAGTTGTACTCTACAGAGTCAGTGAAACAAGGACCTTTCTGCTTTACCCTGATTTACACAAGTACCTGCGATTACATATCATAATTATGGATTTTTAGCCTGCACCTCTGTGCGTGGATAGATGAAAACTTGTGTTACCTTTTAGACAGTTCTTAGAAAAATGGTTTCAGAGTCCTAATTCTTTTCCTCTTTTCTCCTTGGTTCTCCCTGTTCCTGTGAGTAAATGCTTGTACCCCTAGAAAGGATTTGCCTCTTTTATCACTCTGCTTTGATAGTCTGACTGGTCAGGCATCAGAGCAGAGCAGAAACAAGCATCTGTTCATAGTTCACTTTACCTTGCAATGAGTTAGCAGACATGAAGAACCAAGAACTGAGGTTAGGCCTTGCTCCAGACCCCAGTCCTTAGGGCATTATCCAGCACAGCAGCCCTCATTTGTCTCTCACTAGATGAGCTCAGGAACTGACCTGTGATGTTGGTAGGTTAAAAAGATAGCTCCAGCATCCACCATGGATAAATAGCAGAAGGTACAGAGAAACAGAAAAGTGAGGCTTCCACTGAAAGCTATGGCTTGGCTGTGTAAGTGAAAGCACAATCTGACCTGATTTCCTGGGTAACTGCAGTGCTTCAAATGCAGTCAGCAGGAGCTGCAGGTGCTAAGCACTTTGGAAAACCAGGTATCAAGGAAAGAAGCTGAACTTGCAAAGAATGTATATAAAAAGAATGCCAATTGACCTGTGTTCGGATAAGCATCTCAAATGTGCTCTATTTAGTGGTGTGTTAAGGAATTCTTACCAATAGCAACCTAATACGGCAATGCAGTTGAAAGGAATGGTTCAAAAAATTGAGGGTACTTTTTTACTTATTTCCTTTTTTCTGCTCAAATCATTTCAGTCTATCTGATTGACTAATCTTTTCTTTTTAATCAAAGTCTCTGTCTACAGAGTTTAGTGTTCACAGGAAACAGCTCGGAGAAGAGAAGGTTCTGGGGAGACCTCATTGTGGCCTTGCAATACTTGGCAGGAGTATATAAATAGGAAGGGGGAATGCCTGTTTATATGGGTGGATAGTGATTAGATAGGGGGGAACTATAGGACAAGGGGGAACAGTTTTCAACTAAGACAGGGAAGATTTAAGTTAGATTTTGGGAGGGAGTTTTTCATTCAGAGGGTGGGGATGGACTGGAACAGGTTGCCCAGGAAGGTTGTGGAAGTCCCATCCCTGGAGACATTCAAGATAATGCTGGATGTGCCTCTGGGCAGCCTGGTCTAGTGGCTGGTGACTGCCCATGGCAGGGGAGTTGAAACTAGATGATCATTGAGGACCTTTTCAACCCAGGTCATTATATGATTCTTATGATTCTATGAAACCTACTGCTAGCTGAAAATACTGGAATTCTGTGTAAAAAACACTTTGTATTAGGACCTTGGGAAAGTGGTGAAACTATCTTCTTGTTTATCAACTGAAGACTGAAAGAGCCTTGTTTTACCTGCCTTCCTAAGACTGGTGCTTTCTATCGTAGGAAGACACCTTTTGTTAATAAGCCATCCTTACCTCCCCTTCACTTCAACACATCCCATGCTGAAGGGATTGGTAAATTCATCTCCTTGAGCACTTTAAATAAAGGGTGAATTTGAACAAAACAATTTAAAATAGGTATATGGCTACAAGCCTGCTTCTTTGTGAATGATGTCATGCAGTCTTCATCCTTGGGGTCTGTCAAGACCAGACTGGATAAAGCCCAGAGCAACCTGGTCTGATCTCACAACTGACCCTGCTTTGAGCAAGAGGCTGTACCTCCTGAGGTCTCTCTTGACCTGAATTACTGTGTGATTCTGTAGTTTAGGATTCTTGCTTTTAAAAATTCTTGTGCATCTGGAATGACAGCAGGGTTCTGTAAAAACTGCTTCCCTTGCTACATTCACCCCTGTGTGCCAAGGAGGGCTGGCTTTAAGAGCTCCTGCTTTTCAAGAAGCAAGATTTTTTCAATTTTTAGCTAATTTAAGGCAATATGCAAGACATGAACTGTAAGAAGTTGCATAAAATTTCAGCATTATTACATACCAAAGCCAAACTTGTATTTTGAATGTACAGTATAGCAGTGATCCATGTTAACAGAGTAGTTATATTTCAAGATAACTGTCTCCTCTTATGACCTCTGAATCAGCATATTATTTGTATCTTTTANAAGACTGAAAGAGCCTTGTTTTACCTGCCTTCCTAAGACTGGTGCTTTCTATCGTAGGAAGACACCTTTTGTTAATAAGCCATCCTTACCTCCCCTTCACTTCAACACATCCCATGCTGAAGGGATTGGTAAATTCATCTCCTTGAGCACTTTAAATAAAGGGTGAATTTGAACAAAACAATTTAAAATAGGTATATGGCTACAAGCCTGCTTCTTTGTGAATGATGTCATGCAGTCTTCATCCTTGGGGTCTGTCAAGACCAGACTGGATAAAGCCCAGAGCAACCTGGTCTGATCTCACAACTGACCCTGCTTTGAGCAAGAGGCTGTACCTCCTGAGGTCTCTCTTGACCTGAATTACTGTGTGATTCTGTAGTTTAGGATTCTTGCTTTTAAAAATTCTTGTGCATCTGGAATGACAGCAGGGTTCTGTAAAAACTGCTTCCCTTGCTACATTCACCCCTGTGTGCCAAGGAGGGCTGGCTTTAAGAGCTCCTGCTTTTCAAGAAGCAAGATTTTTTCAATTTTTAGCTAATTTAAGGCAATATGCAAGACATGAACTGTAAGAAGTTGCATAAAATTTCAGCATTATTACATACCAAAGCCAAACTTGTATTTTGAATGTACAGTATAGCAGTGATCCATGTTAACAGAGTAGTTATATTTCAAGATAACTGTCTCCTCTTATGACCTCTGAATCAGCATATTATTTGTATCTTTTATTTTATATTATAACTGTCTGCAAAATCTGAAATGCACTTTATTGAAGAAAGTAGTGGAAAATTACTTTTTTTTTTTTAAAGACTGAACAATTTTTTTTTAACTTAAGACTCTCAGAAATAAAATGTCTCAATGTTTCTCTAAATGAGAAGTTACCCCAAAGTAAAATCTCAGGGAGTGAATTTAAAGTGCATATGCTACCCTGTGCGAAGTGCTTTTGCGTATTTTCTTAGCTAGCAATAAGTGTGAAGTAATTTATTCCACTTTGAAAAGCTTGTTATGTTCACAGCTTTGCTTTTGAAATGGACAAATTTATCTTAAATTCACTAAGCATCTCCAGGAGTTAATAGCATGTTGCAAATTCACAAACTCCAGTCGTTGTTGTATAAAAAAAAAAAAAAAAAAAAAAAAAAACTCCTG
>VXAB01012515.1:400189-434906 GCA_013399175.1 Odontophorus gujanensis
AACTCCTGTGTGTATTTTGCAATATTAAGATATGTTTTGGAAAGAAAACCTACATAACCAAGTTCAAGACAAAGGAATGACCAACGTCACCTTAAACATATTCCAGTGGCTATTCTTGAGGCATGCAGCAAGTCTTCCTGAGTTTCAGCATTGCTCCTGCTCCAGTTCTGCAATACATCTGAAACACTTTATGCTGAGAAACAACAGAAAAGTGAGAAATGTTAGCTTGATTTGAGTATTCAGTCCTAATCTTCTGCTGCTTCTGCACAAACTCCTCCCTCACTGATAGCCATGGCAAGAGTCTCAGTTCACAGAATCACAGAATTTTAGGGGTTGGAAGGGACCTCTGGAGATCATCGAGTCCACCCCCCCTCCCCCTCACCAAGGCAGGCTAAAAGTTCATTTTATAAAACTTCTCCAAATCTTCAGTGCTAAATCAACATTTCTGAGCTAAAAGTTCTTTCAGAGCTAAGCTGGGATTCCCACTATTACCATTTTTCCTTACAAAGACTTCAGGATATTCTGTCTCTCACAGCCAAAAGTGCTGTGAAAAGTCTTTTTTCTTTTTTTTTGTTTAATGATGTTATGGCACTTTTAGTCTGTACTGGATCCAGGATGGGCAGATAGCTTAAAAACTCTGGGGAAAATCTAGCTATACTTTATGAATCTCTTAAAAAGAATTATTTCAGGTGAAGTGATGATTTTCTTCATAGAATACTTAGCCTGTTTTAATTTCAAAATCATAAGATGATTGTGGTTAGAAAAAAACAGATAAGCTACAACAGTTCAAAATGAGTTATCAAAATGCTTGTGTCTTAAGGATTTAAAATATGAAAGACATTTTTGCAGTGTATGTCTATGCTTACAATTTGTTAGTGGGATTCTTGCATCAAGAAAAAACAAAACTTGTAAAGAATTTACAAGCTAGAAGTTTTGTCTGCTTCACATCAACAAAGTACTTTAGTGGAGCTAGCTTTAACTATAAAACATCAAGAACGAAGTATGCAAAAATGAAATGAATGCAAAATCAGGAAAAAAATGGAAGAAAAAGCAATTGTCTTTATACAAATCCATATTTTTGAACGTTATTCTCTAAAAGCTCACTGAAGTTCACTTCAGATGCAATCTCCAACTCTCACATAATCACATCGTATCAGGATTGAGAGCTCTGAAAAGCATGGCCATTGCCACAAGCAAAACGAGAAGAACTAAGACATTGTATATTCCCTATTGTCAGATAAATACATAGCAGAGATTTTATGGGGTGGAGCTCTTCAGCAGACTAACTGTGCCTGTGTCTGTACTGCACCAGTGAAAGAATGGATGTCGCAAATTATTTACAACTGTTGTAGGTCTGGAACTGGAAACTGTCTGCCCAAGCTCATGTGAAGCTGACATTTATCATCTCAGGTGTATCACACTGAGACTCAAGTTGCAACAGTACTGTGCCTTGTGTGCATTCTGATTTTGTTAACATGACAACTCTGTGTTCCACATCTATTATGTCATTTATACCTTTTATACGTTGCATGTAACTAAAAATCAAATATTCAAATATCAAGTGCCTGAAATATTTGAGGGGTTGTCTCTTTCTGAAACTTCTAATCTTTGAATATAATGTTGCTGTTCTCTTTATTCCTGTGAAACAAAATCATGAGAGGGACAGAGGAATTCCTGATATAAGGATCCCCGTAAATGAAGACATAAAAATGAGACTTGGAAGGATGATGCTTCAGGAAGTGTTCAGAAAAATAAATGACAAAGACATTGGAAATAAATAAATGAAGATAAACATACTGAAAACTGAATGCTAGTGCATGTTTTGAAGTCCAGAACCCAGAACAGGGTAAATCTGAAGAAGTGTGTGTTTGATTAAGTCAACAATAACAGGAAAAAAGTTGAATATATGATAAAAGTTATGACTCATCAGAAATGCCAGGCTGACTATAATAGGAATAAAAATGGCCATCAAGAAACTTACTATTGCATTCTTTGATTAACATTTTTGTTATTTTTGTATTTACTTACATTACGCATGCCAAATAATTTAATATCTATGTATGAAGACAAGAGACATTCAGTCAACATGTGAGAAGGGTACAGGCAAACAGAAAAACTAATGCTGGACAGTATGACAGGCAGCAGACTTGAGACACAAGCTACTTAACCTTTGTCAGCAATTCATAGGTGTCACTGAGGATAATTTTAAAGCCAATCCATGGTTTTTGCAGTTATTTATTGGTGGGTTACACTGCAAGTGGGAATGGAACGTTTGGGAGTGCTAGGTCATGAGCTGAAGGATTCAGGGAAGGGGGTGATTGCATGTGCAGTAGGAAAGGAAGACGCGTATACTATGCAACTTGAGAGGAGAGTGACAGACAGGTTTTCACTGTCACTTCTAAAGACTTACAACCCCTGGCCAATGCATCTCAAATGTACAGTGGCACTAGGCATACTTCTCAGGTTAGCCCATGTGATGGGTACTCAGTCTGAACACCTACATTTACTCCACTTACAGCATCTCACTAGTAAGCAGTATTTGCGTCATGACATGACAACTAGTTTCACAGCAATCCAGGGTTATTTCTGGGACTATCTCTTTATTTATTTGTTTTTATACTGTAACACTGTGTTGTTGGTTGTTGGTTTTTTGTTGTTGTTGTTTGTTTGTTTTTGTTTTTTCTTCTGTGAATTGCATTGCAAGGGAACAAGTTCCTTCTTGGGAATGTAGGAAGCTATAGGTTTTCATATGGATCACTATGGCAAGATGAGTTATTTTCTGCCCAAATTCACGTGGACATTCATTCCTTGTATTCCCCAGTTAATTAGTAGCCCTATTTCATAAGTCCTTCCTCTCTTCTTTCAGGTCAAATCTTTTCTTTCCTGACGGTTGTTCCCCAGTTTTTCTAACCCTAGCACCCACCAGACCTTTTCACTTAGCACCCTCAAATAGGGAACCAGCTGCTGTTCTGCTGACAGTGTCCCCTCCCTACTGCCATTTTCTCCAGGAGGTGCCCAGCAGTTAACCTCTCTGCATAACCTACATTCCCACGGGTTGTCACCCTGCAGGGGAGCTTGGGAATCTGTAAGCACAAGTTAATGTTGTTTGGACAGTCTGGAAAGATGTGAAGTGTGAAGAATTTTAAGTAGAGTGAAAAACTCTGCATACACAGTATGGACATACAGTCCTCAAAAAGGAGGGTAAGGGTTCCCAACAGAGTTTTGTAAATTTACCCTCAACATAAAAAAAAGTTGAAAGCATTTTGGCAGCTTAATTGTCCTTATTGTTTGAGTTTAATCATACTAATGAAGCAGACACAGAATAGAAAATACTTTAAACTGCAAGCTCCTTTTATCTGTGTTGTTAACAGGGACACATGGTACACTTCAGTTTTTTTCCAGTCGTTTGCTCCTAGATAAGCAGTGTGCCGTTACTCTCTGGTGGTGCTGTCTTCAGGGACTATTTCTGTCCGGCACTTGGGAGAGTGCATTATGAGATGTCAGCATCCATGAGCAGAGATAGTATGGCTAGTCATGTACAGATAGGCCATATTCTGCTATAAAATGATGGCTTTGTCTTTTATCACTGTCACAGTCTTACTTAACAAGCTGTGACTCTGTGCTTTGTCACAAAGAAAACTGTCATCCCAAGATACGTGCCTTGAATGTCCTTTCATCTTCTGTGCAGGTAGGATCTGCCGTGTGACATCAAGCAGAACAGTAACTCCAGATGGACTCCGTCAGTGTGGCAGTATATTAACAAAGGGCTCTGCTGGCACAGAGCCAGGCTTTGCACCTTAGATTAGATTACAGGGATGAGGAAAACATATGTAAGCTTTTAAACAAAGCACGACCAAGTAACATGTCATAAATATAATTAGAAAAGGAAATGTTAGTAATCCATTGTGTTTAAGTGATAATTTATTTATCATAGTGTTATTCTGAGCAACAGATAAATCAATTAGAGTTGCTTTAGAAGGCAAATAAATAGTGTTGGTCCAACAGAGTGATGACAGACAAAATGTTTTGAGAAATCCAAAAGTTCTGTAGCTGTATTTCTCCACATAATTATGTCTAGGATGAAATCTCCATGACCATTGGCCTTCAATAACAGTTCTCCTAGATCTTACTACTTATATTCCTAAGGTGACTGAACAAAGAAACATTGTCCATTGCTAGGATCAGAGACAAACACATCAAGAGAGAAGCCCTCAGCATTTCCAGAGGGCACATACATTAAATAGTTATACAGGGTGTTCAGTAAGTGCTTTGCACCAAGAACCTGCAGGTCAGAATTTTTCTGGCAGAGGAATAAGGACCTATTCTGCTCACTTCAGCATTTTGTATGGCCATGGGACATATTATACTGCCAGAGTTGTGATTCTGCAGATCAGATTAAGCTACTTTGTGGACATTAAAGTATGAATATTTCATGTGAGCTTTTACAGAGCTGAATTTAAACTAAGGTGCTGAAGTACTTCTCCACATTTCTCTTTCCCTGGGTTTTTGTATTTTTAAAGTTGCCATACCTTGCATAAAGTTAGTCTTCCACTGGGCTGTTTTTTAATTGTGTAAATGGGAAAATCAGAAATATTAATCCTCATGAAGTGTGGGCTTCCAACCCCAGTGCAGTAAAAGAAAGGGGAAGGAGAAGGAGGCACCTGTCATTTCACAAAGATAACTTCTGACGGTGTAATATTACAGGGAACAGTAGTTTGGGGAGTAGTTTGTCCATTGATGGAAAAGTGCAGCATTCACACATAGCAGGGCTGCCAGGAACTGAGGAATGCCAAGGGAACCTGTGTGGACGTGTTACCAGTAAATGTGCCTGCTTGGCTGTTGCTTAAAAATAGAAAAGAGGGTGCTGAGTACACATAAACTGATGCTGATGAATTTCTGTCCTCTTTATTTTGAAAAAGTGTCATCTGCACGCTGAGCTTTCTCACCCCCACCAGTGCTTGACTTTTAAAACAAAATATTACTCCTTGGAACTACAGTTACAGACAGTCTTTCATCGGATAATGTTTCTCCATTCAGGCTTCAGTCATGCTTCCCAATAGCTACCACTTTTAGATATACTGAAAATTGGTACCACTAAGCACCAAGATGGACTGTACAGGTCATTTTGGCTCCTTATCTGTCATGGAAGGAGGGAAATGAGACAATAGTTTATTTTTTTCAGTCTAAAATCTGTGCTCAGGTGAATGTGGGTGGGTAGTGAATCCAATTTTCCTTTCTCAGATGTGCTCCCAGAGAGATATGCAGCTCTGAAGGTCTCATTCAACTTACTCTTGTGCATGAGTTAAGCCCCACTGTAAATTCTAGATCACTTCTTTGCCTCTCTTTGTTAAAAAAATGCCTGTATGTATATATATATGTGCATTAAGAGAGAGTTAGACTCCAAGACTAAGACCATATTTATCTCTGATGTCATGGTTTTATTATTTTTGTTATTAGTATTCCACATCATAACATCATGTAGTGCATTGGGAGTTAAAGAGTTAATGCTCCAGCTCTGTGGATCTGTGAATCATCGATAGCTCTGCGTACATCTGTCTCAGAAGAGAAGAACTGTGTACCCTAGAGGACTTTGCATTGCTTTGCATTTTTCCGTTTTCCACTCAGAGGGAAAGAAAAACACATTGTCTAAGATTAGGTAGCATAAATGAAGAAATAAGTGAAGTATTTTATTTCTTCACTTGCTACATGATGAGAGTCATTTGCAGCTCCATCTCCTTGGAACTTTCTACTTATTAAAGGTCCTAGCTCTTCAGTTTACCTCATCAAAAATAGGTATTGTTTTCATCCTACATGCAATCTGTCTCCCATGGAGATTATATGATCTAAGTACATGGTGGTGAAAACCCACTACAGTGATAGAAGGATGAAAACTCCCATGTCTTCCTGAAGGAAACCTCAAGTAAGCCATTAAAAGAGTGTGTTTTTATCTTCTATGGTGAGCCATTGTGGAATTTACACAGTTTATGGTTTGGTTGAGTTCTGTAGCTGGCATTTTCTGATATGAAGGTCTACTGCCCCAAAAAGGGAAGCCACTAGTGAATTCTGCAACACTCAAGTTAGATACTGACTTTCCTTTTACAGTGTAAAGTAAAATAAGCTAATCTGCAGATAGTGGATCATAATAAGTAAGGACTCATCTGAGACAGTCCATGGAGAGAAGGGGTAAGTCTTAACTCTTTCCCAGAGACTTAGTTGAATAACTGACCTAACTTAGCCTGAGGTGTTCTCCTGGAAGGAGACCTTTGGTTGTTATTCCAAACACCAGCAAAACCAACTGGTGGTACTGCGGACAGTTTCTGTAATTACTCAGCTTAGAGCCTAAAGACTGGGTCTTTTATTATGCATGCTGATTGTATTGCTTCCACACTCCATCTCAGAGGAGAATGTGTGCGCAAATATGCAACAGGCAAAATTTTAGTGCTGTTGCAATTCATGAGCTCTGGAGTTCAGAACTAAAATCTCTGTATGTGTGCATTCAATCTATCTGATTCAATATTACACACATTTTGAAGCATTCACTGAATACCTTTGGCTTGAAAAATGATATACAATGTTATTGATGATTTTTCTACCCTTCTTATGTGCAGTAATTCAGTGCTTGAGGCTATGATAATCGAAGCAGAATAATGTTGATTTAGATTTACCATTAATAGTCACACTGTTGTGATGCAGAAGTCTTCACAGCATAATGCTTTTGGAAAGTGATGGTGCTACAGCCTCATTTACTATACTCCCCTTTGTTTTTCAATTTGAGTAAAAAAATCTGTTTTATTCTATCTCTATGAAATCAAATGATAGATGACCTTTTCTTTAGGATAAGAAAAAAAAACCCTCTATTTGCCAATTCTTCTTTCGACAAACTATGTAATAGTTCAAATGAGAGCACCAAACAACATAAAAACAGCCGGTTGGAAACTTTACTTAACATTAAGCACTTTCAAGCCTGTACTGTGTAATGTACATCATATGCCTTTACTAATTTAGGCCTGATTGTGCAAAAAGGGCTGTGTGGGGACACACTGGACAGCTTCTGTTAAGGAGTCATACTGAAGTTAAAGGTCTGCCTGTGTTCACTGCATAATGCAGGTGGAGTTATTTTTACTTCCCTTTATGTGTTTAAAAAGTAATGTTAAAATCATAGAAATGGAAAGCTGTTTTATGCTCACAAAATGGCTGTGCAAATAGAAGCATTGGGAAAGGTATTAGTCTCTTGGGTAGTATTCTGAATTTTGATACTAGCATCAGATTTTTGAGATTTTTGTGACTTTCAGAGTTTGAACAGAACAGTGGCAGGAGATATTGGGTTTCAGTTAGTTTTTTTTATTTACTGTGCCCCTTTTAGCTTATTTATACCTCTGATATTGCTGTCCTTGCAATGCATTTGCAATTTCAAGGTTGATGAAAAGGAAGTTAAAAAAATTTATTGCACAACTGACTTGAAGTATTTTTAAAAGGTCAAGAAAGACTCTTGATGTTGTTTTTCAATTGTGTTCATTTCATGTAGTATTAATAGAATGTCAGCAGAAGAGAAAAAAGTAGACATCAATGTGTAAACTATGACTTGAAAAGGAGAAATGGTATTTTATTCAGAGAGTAGTGCTTTGAATGTAATCAGATGCAAGAAATATAATTAAAAGTATGGGTCTATTATGCTTTTATTAAATGGTGTATGTTTATTTGGGATGAGAAAGTTAATTTCTGGAAAATAAAAAGTAATCTGGATTAAATTTTCTGCAAGATAGTTACTGGCACATTTCAAATGACATCAGTAGGCACTTCAAGTGATGTCTGTAACCAAGAAATTCTACCTGTGTTTAACATTTACATTGTCATCCATATTTTCATCTGGCCATAGGGCCAGCTGAGATCCTGCCCTCATCTGCAGGAGTAAATGAAGATCTATCATATACAGATACCACATACAAATGTGTAAGGCCAAATAATGACAGACTCAAGGTACAGATCCATGTATTGAGTGAATTTTAATGATTAAATCTTATTTATAGTTTAACTGCATGCTGCCACTTTATTTATCTATTAAATAAATAACTACTACAAATATGTTTCTTTTTAAACAGAGATTGTATTGGGATCAGTACAAACATAAAAAATCTTTGTTACATGGTCCTTATATCCAACATGTAGAAATAAGGCAAAAAAAATTCTGGCTTCCCAAAATAACTTATTGTTATAGCATAGCAGTGAAAATTCATTTCAGGTAAAGGCAGGGAAAAAAATTCTGGCTTCCAAAAATAACTTTCTGTTACAGCAGAGCAGTGAAATTCCATCTCATAGTCCTGATGGGCCATTCCTCTTCTGTTTAGGATACTGATTGCTAGCTTAGAGCCAAATCAGGCAGCTGCCTCCAGACACCATTCCCAAAAAGTTGTTCCTAGCATCTGAGAAAGCTTAGCAAAATGTATGACTTTATACAATATATGGGAGAGATTAACTTGCTTTGTTTGTGATAACAAAGTAATTCTGAGACATGAAGCTGGTGGGCATTGTTCTCCATTTTTATTAATCCAGTGAGAAGCTTTGGTTTATTTACTGTATCTCTACTTTCTGTTATCATTAAGGAATATATTCTACTAAAGCAAACTACTTTCTTCAGTATCCACACCTGCACCTCTTTAACAAGTCTACATAAGCATTTTTTAGCATTTTCTGTGCCTGAAAATGAAACTCCTTTTTCTAAAAACCACATGCACCATGTTTGAGCTCTTGTTCTTTGCATGATTTTGAAACCAGATTAGCTCCTCTAGTCAACTTGTCCGGGCTGTGCTTAGTGCCCTATTACCTCTCAGGTACCAGACATTGCAGGGAGATGAAAAGCTGATCTATGAGGCCAACCTGGACTGAATCGGAGGTGAAGGACATGAGCCTTATTAGCTGCAGCCCCACAGAAAGGTATTTCTGTGTACATCTCAGGCAGAAGGTCTCAGGAAGAAGGCAACCTCCAAAGAAAACATGGGCCAGGATTTCTATTCTGTCAGCCAAGTAATCAACAGATAGATCATACTGCACTCTCCTAGTTTACTTTAGATCTCCTTCTGAGAGCCTTTAAGTTAGTAATTCAGGGTGGAAACAAACTCTCCTCTGCCAGGAACACCTGGAGCAAGATGGGGTTGTTTGTGGGGCAGTGGGAGACAGGTGCTGGTCAACTGTTGATTGCTCAATAGCTGCAGGGCTTGATTTTATTTTGATTTATTTAAGTCTGTTGGCCTTGTTTAGAGAGGTCCATAAAGAGGAGGCAAAGGTATGTCCCTTATAATGTTTGCAATCAGTTTGTTGTCCTCTTGTGTGCCTACAAAAGTTACCTTGGAGTAAGTATGGTTCTTGTATAGCTGTAACTGGAAAATATATATATTTTTTGCTTTTAAAAGCTGCTGAAATTCCAGGTTTTTTTTTTTAATGTTTTACAGGTGAAAAGCTGCTGCTGGATGCTGTTTTTTCCCCCCTTCTGAGTACTTACTGCATTGTACAACAGCATGAGGTAGGAGTTGAGGTTTAAATCTATTCTTCGGATAAACTACTGTGTTTCCTATTTCAGATGATTACAGTTTTGTAGCCTGAGCTAAAGGGAACTGTATGTGCTACTCTAATCAACTTAGTAGCAAATAATGTATGTGTACTGGAGGAATTTCTTCCTCATTTTCTGAGGCTTTAGTAAGTGTTGCGTGTACGAGGAATTCTTTATAGGCTAAGTTTAAATTTGATGGAGCTACTCCAGCTTCAAGTTGTCTCTTAAGGAGAGATCTTAAAGTTCACATAACGAAAAGAAAATTGATTTGCCAAAGTCAAAGAAAATAGAAAAAGGTATAATAAAAAAATCACGTATCAGTGATGCCATAAATAGATAATACTGTAAATAATGAAAAACACTACTGCCAGCTCATCAGAGGCATAGATCAGCTAACAATCAATGAAGGCAATGACGGTTCAGTACAGACAAGTATAGAACAAAAAGGGCTTCTTACAGAGACAAGCTCTTGGCAGAAGTTTGATAAATAAATATACAGAACTGGTGTAGGTGGGCAAGGTATAGCACTTCCTGGCTAATAAGCTTCCTTGCTAAGTAAGCACACTTTAAAAAAGACAACATATTCAGACTCACAATTATCTGCTGCAACCCAGGGAGTGTCTATTAAATAAAAAATTAAGAAAAAAAATGATGTGGGGAAACAAACCAGGAAACGTTGTTATTTAAGCTAGAACTTTTATTTCTTCTAGGACCTTCTGATGGAGAAGGCTCTGCAGTGTGAGTTGCTAACAGGTGTCTAAATCTGGTTATGTCTCAGCTCTAGATCATGGATTCTTGGTTATTGGTAAAAGAAAGAGCTGAATTCTGGTTTACTGGGTTCTAATATGGATTTTAATAAGAGGAGAAACTCTGATGGTGCAGGTTGTTAAAGATTGATGGCAGAGGAAAGAAACATAAGGTACCTCACACCTGACAAGCTCAATGCCATAACCTCCTGTAGAAAGTAACAATGTGATGGCAGTGATGAGAGTTGGTCTGTGTTTCAATTTTGCATTTTGCTGTCTTTGTGATTTAAAAAAAAAAAAAAAGCCTAAAATTTTTATGTGGTGCTCTGTTATTCCAGTGCATAGAAATAAGGGCTGCCTTTTTCAGAGAACAACACTTTTCACTCACTTTACAGAAGTGAGAAAGATCATACAGGAACACAGGTATAGTGAAGGCCAATATCCAAAAAGAATAGTGGAAGGGAGAAATGAAAGAGCAACAGAGTAATGCATTTAGTAGGGAAGGAACTGAGTGCACGCTGTTTAGAACAACTTTTGCATGCTACTATGGCTGAGCTCAGCAAGAGGGCAGCTCCCTACATTTCAACTTCCAAGCCTACAGAGCAGGAAATACCTTCTCTTTCCTCCCCATTATCACACCAGACAGTCCCTACGTTTTGCTGGGCTGTGTTTCAGGAAGCAAAGTATTTTCTTGTGTCCTTAGTTTACAGGTATGTTTTACACTGTATTGGAGACATCATTGTCATTACTAATGCTATTACTATTATTATTGTCGTGGCCCTCAGAAGCCTTCAGATATTAGAGATATGCTACTGTCAATATACTGAGATAATTTTTAAAGACTGCCATTGATTCAGACTACTCATTACTGTTATCTGAATAGCACTGTTGGGTCAGGTTCCTCAAGCACTGCTGAATATCTTAAAAACTACCTCTGATATTATTTCCTATAGAAGGATGAAATGCCTTCTGTCATAGCTTTGTGGATCTGAGTCCTGAGTATAGGAAATATAACTGCGAATTACCTATACTTTCTTCTTCCAGGAAGTCAGTGAATCAGGTTACATGAGTAGTTCTTGTCTTTGTAAGACCTGGCTCAAAGAACTGAGTGCTATAGGGAATCCCCTTGGCATATGTTTGGTTATACTGGATACTGAGCCACATCAAGTGGTGTGTGGAAGTGGGTAGCCCTAAACTGAAACCCATGTTTGTACAGATAAAATCATTTAGTTACAATGGGCTAGAGAATCTAGAACTCAACTAACAAGAGCCAGTTAGGTCACAGAAACTCTCTAGAGCCTGAATGGCTAGATAAGGGATTTGGATTCAGTGACTTGTCCTTGCAGTTTCCCTGGTGATTTTCCCTAAAGCTCTAGCTTCATGTATCCCCTGTGCCAGAAATAATACATCAGGATGCAAGAGACCTTGTCTCCTGACAGTCCTCAGGAAAAGCTCTCTGAGAGAACAAGGGGACAGCGCAAGTTAACAATAATGGATGACCTGGAAGAAATGAACAAGTGACACCGGTCCCAAAGACTGTCTAGATCACAGCTAAAACTGGTAGCTAAAAATGCATGACAGAACCATTTAAGTGTGAGTAATCCAGTATTAACAAAGAGTAAAAAGTCCTGTTTTAGCTGACTGCAACATCTGCCAATTTTGTCTACTAGCAATAAAGAGAGCACAGACTGACAGGAGACATCATAAATTAATATTCCTGAAAATAGTCGTAATGTTTATTGATTTAAGCCTCTGAGATTGTACTAAGGAATTTTTTGGGGGTTTTATAATGTATGTCCCATGGATCTCTATAGAGAGTTTTGAGATAAAGTCACTGCTTTGAATCTAGATGTACTATTTGTATATGCCTCTCTTTGAGGTAGAGGTTGATGCCTGTAGTTTGAATAGTTTGTATTTTTTTTCTTGTGGAATCAAACGTCTGTTCATTTTATTTATAACATGTCAGTTGCCTTTAAAGAAATCACGGAGATTGAGTTGAAACTTAAGATCATAATTTTAGTGTGATTTGTAATTGTAGGCAGTGACTTTTGTTGCTTTTTGTTTGTTTGTTTGTTTGTTTGCTTTGTTTGTTTTACTTAAAATACTCTTCCTAAGATTTAAATTAAGATCCTCTGTGGAAAGCCAGGGGAAAATACCAATTTCTGTAATCAAATTGGTATTTAGATAGAAGAGACAAAGCAGTACATAAAGCCAGTGGTGGAACTAAGAGAAATGCTGAATAGCAATGAACTGGAAGTACTTCATGTAGTAAAAACAGCAGTCGTTCAGTTGAAGACTGTCATCAAGAATAGTGCAAGAAGCCTGAATTAGTTACATTAGCTACTTGGGATTTACCAATCTCTCCTCTGGGGGATTCAGTCTCAATAAGCTTTTATCTTGATATTCTTCATACATCGCATTTGAATAAATACCTGCGTAGTTATAAATTCACCTGTAGTTTTCTATGAATCAATGTTGAGCAAAATATATAGTAAAAATATTGTTACTGATTTATTTATTTTTAAAAGGCTGATACTTGTTAAATTAAATGATTACAACTTCCATAGTTGTCAGGGAAAATTTGGCTGCAGGCTGAGCAAAGAAGGTATCTGCTGTACCACCTGCTGCAGCCACATGCTGCCTGTCTGAGGACAAGAGAAGCTCAGCTGTCTTTGCTCCCGTCTCTCAGCAAATCCATGTGAGCTGTTCCTAGGCTGTTCCTGTTGATCTTATGGCCTGCTTTTATACTCAGTTACATCTGGGCAACCCTTGGTAAAATCTATGTCTCTGCAGGTCTGTCTGAGAGCAGGCTGCAGGGGTTAAGAACCCTGATTAGTCACCTAAGGTTGAACTGTTTGTTATGCTACAGAATTTAAATAGATGGGCATATATAGCCTCAAAATAGGAATAACATCAGTTATTGCAGTGACGTAATGGTAATCCTCAACCAGGGATAATACAGGGTACTACAGGTTGTACAAGGAGATACTTCTCCAATTCGAAAGACTTCAAGTGCTAACTCTGTGCCCAAGTTACCTGCTGGACTGTGTGGTCTGTCCCCACCAGATTTGTAACCTCATAAACCTCAAATCTTTGTGTTCTTCCATTTTAGCAGTGTTGCAGAGTACACGAATACATCTGAACTACACACTTGTAACAGTGTGTAATACATTTCTGTAATATTTTTTTTCTTTTCCTCGTGAATGTTTAATTTGTTGCCAATTCAAAACTCCTGCAAGCTCCTGTGCCATGGGCCTGAGTAAGGATTTGGCTGCTGCTTCCAACTTAAGAGTAAATGGCAACAGGGGCTGGCTGTGAAGGGGGTGGGGTTAGAAGGGTTGGGGCAGGGCACATAGGAGGAAGATAAATGTACCAAGACAGTGTCTGTCTTTCCTGTTCTAATTAGTTTGACAACTGCATACTCTGACTGTGTGATAGTAAAACTAGCATGGATTAAAAACTGCAGAAGGAATAGTGTGAGTTTTACTGCTTCTAAATCCCAGCTGGATCTGCTTCTTGTCATCTTCTGTGTGAGCCTCAGACATTTTTAGTAATCTTCATTGCAACTTTCCTGAGAACAACTCTACTTTCAAACAGAATTCTGGCTACGTACCAAGTTACACACAATCAAGTATCTAACACTGTACTGAAACTATTTAATGTTCAGATGACAAAGTAGTTTTACTTCCTGAGCTGATATGAGCTGTGTTCATACAGTGTTTTGTCAGTATGGTAAACTTGTTTGCTCTTAATGCTGCAACGATTGAAAAGATTGCTGAGAATATTAAGATATTAGACCTTAATTACCAGTAAATAATTGAAGTTTGTATGGTTATATAACAATTGAATAGTTGAATATAAGACACCCGTTAGCCTCACTGGGAAGTTGCCATCTGGGATAAGAATAGTGATATGCTGGAAAACCAGATGGACTTCACATGCAAAAAGAGCCTGCTTCTAGTCAGTATCATGATTGTATTACTAATTTGAGAAGAATGAACAAGATGTAAATCAAGGAGGATTTTCCAAATCTAGGTTAGGATTAAGAGATTCATTAAAACAACCTCATAGATGGGGTTGAAAGTAGCTTTTATTAATGCTGACAAACTGAAGCATAGGAAGTTCTGCACAAATGTGTGTGGGAACTTCTTCACAATAAGGTTGATAGAGCACTGGCGCAGGCTGCCCGGAGAGGTTGTGGAGTCTCCTTCTCTGGAGACATTCAAGAACCAACCTGGATGCCTACTTGTGCTACCTGGTTTAGGGAGTCTGCTTTGGCAGGGGGTTTGGAGTAGATGATCTCTAGAGATCCCTTCCACCCTCTACAATTTTGTGATTCTGTGATGTGTACCCAATGATATGATAACCTATACAAGATACATAACCTTTAAAACACAATGCAGGTGGGCTTAAAGTGCCTAAAAAGTTGAGGAAACTCATAACTTTAACTAGCTTTCTTGCTTAAAAGCTTCCTGAATTCACCACATTCCACCTCCCATCACAACCTAATTTCTACCTAAAAGTGGCTCCAAATAAAGCTAGTGAATGTCTCTGTGTAGCAAATGCTAGAACTCTGAATATACCATAAAGTGGTTGCCTGCAGGGATGAGAGTTTTAAAATAAACAAACAAAAAAAACAACCCACAACCAACTCAATTCCATCCCTTTCTGGCTCAAAATAAATAAATAAAACCTTAGTAAACAGATGTCAATGCCTAATTCTTCATGTTGTTTATTGAGTAGAAGGGCCAATGTAAATCTAGTTTGTCTTTCTGGGTCTTGTTCCTACTAGAAATTTAGTCCAGGCAGGAAATAGAGGATTTGGCACCTGCTAAAATCTGAATGATAAAGGTAAATATCTACATCTAAAATTGACCTTTGTGATTGAATTGTGCTTCTGCATTGCCTGGATTTATTGTCTATGTGTAGATAGAGCAACTCTATGCAGCACAGTAATGTAAGTGGCACTATATTGAAGATGAACAGAAACTCAAATCCTTTTCATAATTTTAGTTTTCAGATTCATCTCCAGAAAGCAAGAATTTAGTACTTCAAAAGAATGTCTCTTGCTTAACTTGTTTTTGTTTTTTTCTTTCCTTTTTTTTTAATTTAATTTTTTTTTTTTAATTTGTTAGTTAGATCTCTTACCTTAAATAATGTAGAACCAGATATTTTTCCAAGGTTTTTTTGTGTGTGATGGGCTGAAACGTAGATGTATTGGTCTTGATCTTGAAAAATCAGGCAGTCTAAATCATGTAACTTCTGGTTGAAATGAATTTTTATTTTTTATTCTTATTTTTTTTAATGATGAATATTAAATTCCTGTACTTGGCTTTTGTGTTGTAAATGTCTTTCCTGAACAACTTCTACTGAAATCTATGCAGCAGTTAGTAGCAGAACTAGTCGAGACCTTTTCTTGTGGAGTTTCAAGTCTTCAGTCAAAATACAAGGAATGCTAAAGCACTTCAAAAAGCGAGTGTACTAAGCTGGAGGAGGAGAGGGTTGTGGTTTTATTATTATTTATTGCACCCCCCCCCCCAAAAAAAAAAAAAAAAAAAAAAACTTCAGAAACAAAAGAGCCTATCTCAATCTGGAGCCTGTCAAATTGTTGTGATAACTCTGCAAAAATAGCTAGGATGGAAAATTCCAGTCTGAACTCTAAAAAAAATTCTCAAAGTTATAAGCAACTAAAGAATTAAAAACAGAACCCTGAAATAGGAACTGTTAAGCAATCTTACTAATAGCCGGCATTACCTGCCCCACCTATGTAAAATATAAGCATTACTCTTCTAATAGCCTAAATGCACTAAATACCACTAATGTAATCTTGGTAATGGCTAACAGAAAGATGTGGCTGATGTTTTCTTGACTTTATTGATCTGATAAAATTATAAAGTGGCAGTACTTTATGTAAGCTTTATTTAAAAGAATAACTGCAGAGTGATGACAGAACAGTTTATATACCAGTGTGGTAAATATAGCTAGAGCTCTGTTCAATACAGCTGGGAAGGGAAAAGCCACTAAAAATACTACTCCCTCATTACAATTAGGGAAGGTTAAGGATTCGGAGGAGGATTTCTGCCTTATTTTCATTTTTAAAATGTGTCACTGAAAGAATAAAGGTAGATACTAGGGCCCAGAAGTGTGAACAATGCACTTTACTAAGTGAACCACTGTAACTTTTTATATGCAGTCTTCTTAACATACTGTGCAGTGGGAGTGGGCCAAGGACTAAAATGTCTTTCAGTTTCTGATGGCATGCACTTGAACATCATCAAATTTTAAATTAGTTTTCTGTCTCGTAATGATTTCTCTTATCTATGCTTTGGCTAACACACAGTCAGACTGCTGTGTTAACACACTCAGACCTAAGGCTACAGGATAGAGGTATATAGTCCAATCAGCAGCTCAACCAATGGTATTTTACTTGAGAATTTCTTTGCAATAGAATTAGTAACTTTGCCAATGTGTGTTTCCTTACTGCACCTTTAACAACATCTTTATACAATAAATTCCTATTCCTCACTCTGCTGATGGGTTTAGCAGAGGTGATTGCTGAAACACTATCATTTTTGAGAGGTCTTTCAGAATGGGAGAGGTGCCTAAAGTCTGGAGGATAGTCAGTGTCACTCTGGTCTTCAAAAAGGGCAAGAAGGAGGATCCCGGTAATCCTTTTGTGGACTAATACCCAGTTAAAACCTAAAGATTGAGCATAAAAGGTTAGTTCTTGCTCTAGAAGAGACATTACATATTTGATGGTGTCAGAATATGTTCTGTTCAATATTTTCGTAAGTTCCCTTTGCAATACAAAAATAATAGGCAGAGTTGTTGAGCTTAATATTGACCGTAAAAAATTACTGAAAGTTCCCATAACTGGATGATAAGCTAGTGGGTGGGGATCAATTTTGATGAAACGTGAAACAACAGACTTGGAAAAACAACATTTGTACATGTTTTTGTAAGTGCTGGACTTTAACCTAGTGTTACAGAAAAGATTTTAGTGTCATTGTGGATATTTCCCTGTAAGCGTTAGATCATTGCGTACAGCAGGGGTATGAAAAATAAAAAAGACCAATGCTAATAATTATTACAAAACATCTTGATAAGAAAACAAAAAAGTTTTATTATGAAACAGAGTAAACCTATGGTGCTCCCACATCTTAATAAGTAAAAACAGTTCTGACCATCTTATCTGAGCAGGCTGTAATAGAGCTGGATAAAAGAAAATGATGAGGTTAATAAAAGTTATGGAATGAAACAGGTAAGATGAGCCTAAGAAGAAGGATTTTGGCTTTGATAAGAGGTGGTTGAGGGTATCAGAATTGTGCATAAAACAGTGAATGTCATACTGAAGATGAAGAGGGAGAGATGTTTGCTTTTTCTTACCTGACAAGCTGCTTAAGAATGTCAACAGCAATTTTACAAAAAAATAAAAATCATGCAACATAATTAAATTGAAATATCCATTAGCAGGAGGTTTTGACAGTAAAAAGTGTAAATGAATTCAAAAATAATTAGGATAAATTAACGAAGGATGAATCTGTCAGTGGCTACTAATACTCAGGTTTAGACACGGTACTCTCTTTCTGTGTATGGAAACAGAACTTGACAGAAATAAGGAGATCGTGTAAGGGAAACATAACTAGTTCCATGCTTTTCACTCCTTTGACATCAGCTACTGACCCTACAAGCAATTAAATTATTAGCTACGTGGACCCAAATTCTGAAAGTGCTTGATTACTGTCTCTAAGTTTGCAGTCTTATATCAGGGATGCCAAATCTTGGGGGACTCCATTCTTTAAATGTGATTTTTATCTTTCCACTCCTTTACTTTCACTACCCTTTGATAAGGAGATAAAACAACATGCAAGTCAATCAATAAACAATCACTGAACATGATAAAATAAGACAGAGTGAGAATGAAACTGATTTTGAGATGTCTCTACTACAGCAGGGTGTAGATCTTTAATCAGTATATATTTTTATTCCAACAAGAGCAGACACAATGCATTGTCCCCTATTTTTTTTTCTTTTTTCTTTATACTGAGTACTGTATCCACATGGCAGAATAAAAACCTCTTCTTTTAGGCACAACTGTTGTATTTCGCTTTTGACTGGCATACCAATCGAGAACCCTTAGGAAACCGTTTTATGGTAATACTCTTCTAGCACTGTATTTTCTTCTATCTGTAGTGAAGAGAAATAAATGCTTACTTTTCTCATGTTCCCATACTGTAAAGATATCTCTAGTATTTCCCCTAGAGACTACCCACTGTGTGATAGGTACTTGAAAGCTTTCCTAGCCACTGAACAGGTGCCAGAAAGGCTTCAGCAGTAGTAAATTTTGGGGGGAATGGAAGAAAAAATATTTGCACTAATGAGTCCCTTGTGCTTTTCAGGAATAAAAATATTTTCAGGCTTTATATTTCTGTAATCTGTGATGTCTGCAACATCTTTCAGCTGATGCAGAAACAGTGCTGTTGCAAATTTAAATGGCATGGCCCAGAAAGCAATGGGATTCTTGGCCACCTGAGCTCCAGTTGTAGTTGGAGTTGGATATTTAATGTATGATCTTCTCCCTCTTTTTCTCTGTGCTTGTTACTCAATTAGATAAAGTCATCCATGACTAATAAGAAACTTATTCTCTTCCTAGTAATTTATTTAAGTAGCTTTGTAATTCATTGGTGTGATTATTCCCATGACAAAGTGTTAAACAGAAAATACTTATGGAAAAAGCTTTTATGTTTACAGGAAGAAATGTAATAAAGTATTTAAATGTAGAAGATGTATACTCTAGTGGACATCAGTACTGTAGAGTGAAGTGGGATACAACTGTTCAGTCTGGCCCAGACAGCGTTCTCCTGCTATGCTTGATTTAGGAGGAAGCACTACCTTGTGTCCAAGTTATGGCCATATTGTTGCTGACAGATTATATTATCTCAAGCATAGTCCACATCTGCCTTTCATCCAATTAGTAAGGACGGGGAATTTCAGATAACCTTCTGGCTGTACTTCGTCTATGATCAGCCTACACTTAGAAATGAATCCTGAAAATCCTTGCCACATGGGAGGCAAGGAGTAATTACTACCCTGTATATATCTTTGTGTACACATGGAAGTCTGAGATCCAGCTGTACCTTCCAACTGAGATACAACACTCCGAAGACCAGAGGGAAGGATCCTATGACAGTTATCTTTATCTACAAACTTATAAAGAATCTCTTTTAACTTCTCACTCAGGATACAAGGCAGGATGGCAGCAGTGGCTCCTATCTGTTTTCAAAGACCCAAAAAAGGCATAAAGACTCCTGGTCTATAAAGAAATCTATGACTGAGCTCAGCAAAATATTAATGCTCATCAGCTACTCTCATGACACAAAGGAGTAGGTTAAACTTGCTTAGGATGTTTCAGATTAACTTTATCTTAACAGCTCATCTGGAAAGCATACATGCAACAAATTTAATGTATCAGAGTGCAATCTCAAAGTCATGAACAACAGCTGCTGGTATCCCATACTTGAGTTCTGCAGATGAATGTGCTCTATGTAGCAATTTTTAAGAGGTACACTGAAGTTCCTTAGATCCACAAAATCATATTTGGACCTTTCTTTTAACACCACTTTTCAGATGAAGTGCCCACAGACTCAATTATGAAACCTGGAAATCTGAATTCCCAGGCAGATAGAAGGTGAGTGCTTTACCAACAAAGCTTTAAATGCACAGTTAACTTAGAAGGGAAGCCTTTGGGATACTTCTACTAAACACATTAACCACTTTCATGAAAAGCTGTCTAAATCATGAACTTCAAGAGCCCTTACATATGTGAAGAACTGACCTCTATGAGTTAATATCAAAAGAATACTCCTTGTGTTTATGTAGCTCTTTTAATTGTGGGATCCTAATGTGCTTTTACAGGCTGAGCCTCTGACCTAGGAAGTAAATAATTTGCTGCAGGTATATGCAGAGAATAATATAATAGTTGTTTTGTGTTGAACATATTGATATGAATGGCAATCACTTCAGAGAATCTTAAATCAAGCTATTACAGCTATTTTGGATAAGACATGACCATAGAGTCCACTCAGCGCAAGGCACTGCTGTTGCATCAGCTCAGCTTGTAATTCCAGAACCCATACCCCCTTGACTTCTAGGAAACAAGAATTAGAAATCTGCTCATAGCCAAAGTGATCTGAGTGTATCAGTGAGGAGAAAGAGTGCAAGTGAGATAAAGGGTTGCACACATGTGACCTTATAGGTAATTATTTAAGACCTTCATTCTTAATTTACAGGTAGGAAAGGGATCTGTAGACTTCAGCAAGAGCTAGTAACAGACTTCTTGACTAGTTCTAATCAATGCTGGCTGCACATACTGTACCTTCAAAAAATTTAGACAAATCTGGGAAAGATGGAAATGGATTAACTAGGTTTATAGTCCATACTTTATATGATTTTTAATGTAAACTATTTTGAAACAGTTTAAAGCAGACAGGTACAGCTCATTGTATAGGCTGTTGCTAACTGGCTTCACCCAGGCTGGAAAGGTAACTGTTATCATTATAGTTAATAACTTGCACCAAGTAGTCGACCAGAATTGCTGAAACACAGTGAAGTGATTTCCCAGCTGAGTTGTGGCAGACCTTTTTTGACTGGATGCATTTCTAGGTAGACATCAATTTGTGAGACATTTTTCATTCATATATGATTTGTTTGTCCATTTCTAGGAAGATACGTATTAGTGGCTTTTCTGAACACTAAAACTGTACTTGTATCCTTGTTTTTATGGAAATGGACTTTACCCTAAAGATTGCCTTGGTCAGCTTGACAGAGTACTCTACTTGACCATAAGTTTATACGCTTTTTTTTGTTTTCAGTAGACTGTGGCAAAAATGTGTGCTGAGTGCTGAAGAATTCCTCTCTCCTATACCAGTGTACAAACTGTTATTATCATCGTGATCTGAACATTAGAGAATGGTTTAAAGTGTTCAAGCCAACAATTCTAACTTGCTGTTTCTAAAACAGGAGAAATTTATTTATGGCTAAGAACATTGCTATGCATAAAAAAAATTGGTCTGTATCCTCAAATAGATTCCCATAACTTCTTCAGAATATTTAGCTGTTGGCTCCTTGATGATCCACTGCTCGTTACAGAAACAAAACCTACAGTAGTTAGTTGGGGATTACTACCATTACTCCCATTTGTAGTTTTTCTTGCTGATAAATCAAAAGAAACTGAACTGCATTTCTTGTAACACATGAAAACTGTGAGGGAGAAATTTGCATTTTATTTTCAAGAGGTATTATTTGTGTTCAAACAAGTCTACTTCCAGCTTCTCTCTGTCTCTTCTGGGGTTGAACTGGGAAGTATGGGTGCACAAAGCAGAGCACATTTGTCACAGGTGGAAACAACTATACTATACACTTCTCTTGTAAAAGAGAAGTAGGCGTGTATTTATAGATTGTCAAATAGATATCTTGTGTAGTGATTTAACAGTGATTTAGTAAGATTTGAGATTGCTAAATGTGCTTGATTATTTACTGCATAGTGAGTAGGGTTAAACACAAATATGGGAGACACTTCTGTTGAGTAATGAGGTTCAGAGTGGATTCTCTTGCTTTCTCACCTCTGTGGTTCAAGGAATTTAGGAGCCTAGGTGCAGATGAGCCTACTCGTAGTCCCAGACTTAGTTAATGATTTACGTTGAAGGAACTGTGTATGCACAATCAAAGAGCTAATCTTAGTAAAGCTAACAAAGCTTAAAACCATCAGTTACTTCCTGAGTTATCTGTACCAGCAAAATGTTTTGATGTCAAAGTGTAAGGGATCTCTGTGGAGGTGTAACCATGAGAGGTGTCCCTACTTGAAAGGAGGTCCTGTTGTGCAGCCAGCTGCCATTCAGGAGAGCTCCAGGGGCTCTTGGATTTCTCACTATTTATGGGGTAAGATAACTGATTCATACTCAGACTTTGTTTTTCTTTTAGGCATGTGCTCAACTGGCTTTCAGCTGTTGAACCGGCTGTCTGCTATCAGTTCTTTCAACTGCCTAGTTTGAAACAGATTTGTGGTTGATAATCTGCCTTAGACTTCTGTACCGTGTGGTGGGGAACGCACTGTCACAACGTCTGTCCCCTGTGATGCTATTTTCTTGTCTGCAGCTTTTATGTGTACTGGTTCACTGGTTTTCCAAATGTTTGTTGCCTTCAATGCAGTTCAGCTTCTGAGGAACAAAAGTAAAAGCCAGTCCTAAAGCTCTTGTCCTGAGCAAGTACTGTCAGAAAAAAATCTGCCTCAGACATCTCGGCTGATGAGCTTCAGTGCACTGTCCACTATGCAGAGGAATGTCCTGCCTGAGGCTGTCCTGAATTCTGCACTGTGCAAAACTGTGACTAGTGGAATTTGAGTCTTAGCACACAGAGGGAAGCAGTCCCAGGAGACCACTGTAGAAATGAGATAATGATCAGCCAAGTCTAAACCTCCTTTTGTCCCATGCTCACCTTGAAGAGCTGAAATATCCTTGCTCAAAATGTCGGCACCACTTATGTTTTAGAAGAAATGGTAATGGATTTGGTTTGAAAGGTGCATGTAACTATCTATCTCTAGACAGTTATCTACAGACTGATGTTGTACAGATGCATATGTTTTTTTAATTATTTATTGTAGAGTGAATCAGAAGTATGAACAGTTCCTTGAAGAGGCAATAGGACAATGAGGTAGAGCAGAGGCAAAACCCAAGGGCTTCAGGAAAGGTCCATCATAGAAAATAAAAAAGGAAAAGTAACAAGAAATGAGAACAGATATCTGGAAGGAAGCAGCCAATCACACCGTGGAGTTCAGTGTCAACCCAACACTGGACTAAAACTACGAAGTGTATAGGAGTGTGAACAGCTAGCAATTTGTTTTGGTAATTCTACTGTAATAGAAAAAGCATCTGACCTCAGAGATCAGAGTAGGGAAGCTTTGAATTACTATTTGCCTCCTCAGGAGAATGTTCAGACCATGAACTGCAGTCTGGAGTAAAGTAAAGCTTGACTGAATGCACAGAACTGTCTGCTGCCTTTTGAGATGAGGCTCTACTGTCTGTCTCTCCCTGCCTATCAAATTTACTTTATGTGAAGAAATATTACTTCCCTGTTAAAACTGCGAATAATTCAGGTCTAAAGTGTGAGATATCTGACCTCCTGTTTCACAAACAGCAGATAACATACATTATATGTAATATTTACTGATTATTATAAATCTCTGTAGCTAGCATCTGCAGATCTCATTACAAATGAAGTTTTGGAAAGAGCAGACTGTCATGCAGTGCGTATTAAATTTATAGCACGGCTACTCAGTTCAATAAGGTGCAGATTATGAATTAAAACTCAGTAATGGCATTATAAGCATTCATTTCAGGGGTTCTTTTTCTAATTATCTGCAATCTGTCATCCAGACAGTCGCATGATAATTCATCTTAGAACAAAAGCAATGTATCTGCTACTCAGCATAGGAAGAAAACTGACCCTCCCTCTTCATTTTAATGTGTTATGGCTTATGTATTCCTGCTTCTTTTCCACTGAAGTGAAGGGAGGGGGAATCTCATGAGATCTGTAGACCTGGTTTTACCTTGTGTTTGAGAATAGCTCTTTCAGAGACACTGTACCTGAAAATAGGTCGAAATAGAATGTCCCTAATGCTTAGATCAGCTGTTTGCCAAGGAGAAGGGAAATGAGCCCTGCATTGTTTCCAGTTTTTCTACTGATTCTGTTTTTGTCTGACTCTTTTCTGTTTATATGCACCCACAAAATGGATATGCTACTACCTGCAAGGAACTGAGCAATTTAATTACAAATTTGAGACATGCTAACGTTTGGTAATTCTGCTCAGCTCATCATGTTGAGTGGTCATCTCTGGGAATTAAAGAATTAAAAAAAAACAAAGCCTGGAGATTTTTATTTTTATTATTTTTCTGTAAGGTGGTCCTCATACCTCCAGGGACATAGTTTAGGGATACCAGGGAGCATTGAAAAGTGAAGGCAAACAGCAGATAAAAATCATTTTTTCGAAATGAACTTGCAGATAAAGCAGGAATGACAAAGAAAGGATGAGAAGGGAAGAGAGTGTCAAGAATAATTTATCACTGCACATTGTGCTTTTGGATGTTTGGTACAGGCCAATCACTAACCTCTTGGCTAGTATTGGAAGAACCCAACTATTTCCCCAAGCTTTTTCTTAGGGAGCAGACTGAGTGATGGTGACTGGGTTCTAAAGGTGGGAATCTTTTCTGGGAAAGGTGACGGTCAGGGTTCTGGGAAGGTTTTATATTGTCACCACTGGATTAGCTGGAATTCTGCCTGTAATTTTAAATGATCTGTATATTTTCCCTAGATCTATGGAGAGGCACATTTTAAAATTTGAAGAAACAAATAAATAATATAACTTAAGTTCTTCAACTTGAGGGTTTTGAAAAGCTACCTAACCTTTCTGTTTGGAAATAGTGATATAAAGGTTAAGCTCTTGTAATTCTACTCTAGAGTTTGGTCAGATGTTTTTAAGTCACTTACACCCATAGCACCAGCTTTATGTCCTTCTCGTTGTGCTTATGTGGCGTGTGGATGAAATTTTGGGATGATAGTTAATTTCTTATTGGTGTTCCTATTTTTTCTGCCACTATCAGCTATTTACCAACAGCTATTTGTCTACTTTGAAACATGTTTTGATCCCATTGATCCACTCCTTTGTGTTTCTGTTTGTCCTCTGTGTCACCTCTGACATGGGCTCATCCATCAGTTTTGTGTCATGTGGATCTCATGACGTTGCTTTCAGACAGATAAGATTTTCCATGGTATACTCCTGAGTATAGTTTCTGAGTATTCAGTTACCAAGGCTGTGTTCACGGCATCAGGACTTGAACAGAACAAAGTAAACTAGTATTTGGTGACTGTTACAAATGCTTGTGATTTTTTTATTTTTATTTTTTTCACTTTTCCCACTGCTTCTCACGCTCTTTCAGGTGTGCCACTGATTTATTTATCCCTGTTAAACTTGCAGTATATCTGGTATGTGTTCCACTGAATTAATGTACCACAGCATCTTCACTGTGCTTTAGGACTCTTGCTGCAATTACAAATATGTATTGTGGCAAGATGCCCAAAAGTTTTTAATTGAGTATAAAGCATTTTTACTTGTGTGTCTGCCCCAAGTTAAGGTAATTTTGCATCAGTTAGCACAATATTGTGAATTTTCTGTCTCTGGGAGAGAGTCATTTGGGTGGATGTTTCTAAGGAATACTTATGAGGCATCTGAATTGTGTGACAGAGGCACATGAATGTTTAGGTGCTGCTCACTCCTGTACTGTGTGCTATTTAAGCCTGCTACTGGTAAATGAGAGTCGCAAACCCTCAAAGCTTTTCAGGACTGATTTACTTTCTTCGGTTTTTGTTCCTCGAAATGCTAATGCACATTTTCCCTTGACTAAGTCTGTCACATTACAAAATTTCAAGGGCAAACTACTGTGTGCATTTCCCCATTTTCTTTTGACAAACCAGAATTATGTCATTTCAGTATTACATTTTTTTCACTTCTTTAAAGATTACCCTGTTTTCTAAAGTCTCTGTGAAGACTAGTATGGCAACATTTGAAAAATGAAAGGTGGAAACTAATGTAACTCTCATAATGTCATCTGTCAGCTAACTAAAATCCACAACAAAATCAAAAACAGTTCAGGTAGGAAACTTAGCTTGAAAAAAGGCCAGATTTTTTTAAAGCAGTTTTTTTTTTTTAAATTATTATTATAATTTTTTTTGGTTTGTTTTGTTTTGTTTTTTGCACCTGGAACTTACTGGAACAGCTGATGACACTTAGGCTTTGATTCAGCAAAGCACTTAACTATGCTACTTAGTCCTGTTGACTTTAATGGGAAGTAATTACATGTTCCAACAAAGCACATACAGCAGTGCTTGTCTAAATCAAGGCTTTAGACATCATAATGAGAACCTGGTTGGGAGGGAGAGGAGATGAATTAACGCTGTGCTCAAAATCAAGTCTATGCTCTCTGAAAATATAGAGGGACTCATTTGTGGCAGTGATCACCCCATGTTGTGGCATGTATTGAGGTCATTGCTATACAAAAATCAAGAAAACAGAATTCTAATTTCTGTATTCATGCTGTAACATGCTGAGTTTGCATACATACATTTATCACACACTGGAGTTAAATCACTATGCGATGATTAAAATGGCTCCAATTCTTCCCTAAGCGTTTTTCTTCCTCAGTATTCAGCCTCTGTTGGTATGAGCTGTATTAAAATAACAACTTGAAGTAACCTTAGTACCTGACAGTCACTACTTGTTAACATAACCTTCAGTAAAATACTACATCAGAGCTGTAAGGCTACCTACTCTATAGTTCCTGAATTATAGTATCGTATGTAATGTGCATGGTTTCCAGCCACTCCTGTTACATTATGCTGTGTCTAATTTCATCTCCTTGAGAAGGTTTTATTACTGAGCACAGAGCAAATCCTGCTAACTTTATGTTCCTGTTGACATTAATGGTTGTACTCACATAACAGATTTGGCTCAAGGGATGCATGACTAAGAATATTGCTTTCCTGTAAATTCTGGTGGAAAGATGCTCCTCAAGATACAGTGGCTGAATTAATATTAATAAAATGTACCTGTAAATTGAATATCTGTGGATGATGAACCAACATGTTGACTTATTTTGTATGTTTAGGGAGAGCAGTGAGCTAATGCTCAAGCTAATTCTTTCACAGAGATTTTCCCAAGCCTGAAAGGGTTAATGGGATTAGCATAGTCTTGATTTCTAAGAAAAACTGCCAAAATTTCATAGGAGAGGTCAGTTCAGCACCTATCCAGCTGTTGGACCAGATAAAGAGAGGCAGTGGCTGTACCTCTGTGGCTTAGGAGCTTCAAAGTACCACTGAGGGGAGATTTGTCAGCAATGTTTTTTGTCATGCTTCATTCTGTTGTGATAACCATTGCTTTCCCACACGCCCTTCTGAAAAATACTGCACAGCCTAGGGGAAAACCAGATCACAGTCAGACCCCTGCCTTCCTAGCTCTTCAGTGTGGAAACAATTTGCACTGCCCTCCTGGGCAGCACTGAGTGAGATCAGAGCTACCCATAGCCAGTGGTTCATCCCTTCCATCTTAGCAGGAGCTGCAAAGAGCTGCTTTCTGCCTTGCTGCCATCACATAGCAGGTGGGATGGCCTGGCACTGGGAGGTGGCTGAAGCTTCCTGCAAAGTGCAATGGTAAATGTAGGTCCTGGCCCAGTGAGAGGGAACACTGGAAAACACAATCCAAAACAAACCCTTGGGATGAAAGAATAATGCCATCATCTTGGAATTAGCTAATAGTTTTCCATTATTTTCCATGAAATCTGAGGTTGCCTGTCTTTCTTGCTCAGTCTCCAAGGACCAAGCTGTGTCCTGCTCTGCTCAGCCAGGCTGCAGTTTGCAGGAAGCAGTGGGCAACATCCTGATAGTGGGAAATGGAAAGAAATCTCTGGAGAGGGAAAGTAGCACAGATATAAGAGGAAAGTAAATCTCAGTGACATTGAACAAATGACTCCATCAGCATATTCAGACAATCATGCAAGACCATCTGTGCAGGGATGTACATCCCTAGGCAATGTGAGCATGATGGGGAAGCACAGGCAGTGGACACACAGTGTCTGTGCCCTTGTGCAATTATGGTCTGTTTGTTTTAATTCTCTCCTCATCCTAAAGTTACTGGGCTTTTCCTACAATTGCCAAGTAGTGAACTAATTGCTATTTATGTCTTTGACTTCATTCCACAAGAAAATATTTTTCTTTAATGAAAGATCCTGTGTGCGACTTCTGCACGACGCTTAAGATGATGCAGACACTGATGGTTTGCTAAGTGGGCAACAGCATGTGTTTCTGTTACTTCCCCAGCAGCTATGGCTCTGTGTACACTAACAGCACTGAGGGCTTACTACAGACATAAGCTTTTAAAAACACATTAACCAAGGACAGTGACTCTTAATCATATTTTTAAAGCTGTTAAATTCAATATACTCTGCTAAATTCAGTATATCCTAGATATTAAGTGACATGTTGAAATAAGTGAGGTGACGTGTTAGCAAACATATGTAAAACATCATTCTTTTTCTGATCTTGTCATCTTTATGACATTACTGTTGCTTTTTTAGAGTGGGTGCAGAGCTCAAATCCAAATCCTGATGGAGTTTTCTGCTCTGTATTACATCTGCTGTAAGAGGAAAGAGCCTCGGATATGACTCTACTTAACTTTAAATTGTAAAGTATCATCATTGAAGGGAGCACGATTTAGTCATGCTGGAGAGCTCTGAGTGTTCCCTTTCCATCTGATCCTATTGCCTCTCTGCTGCAATAGATCATGCTGAAAGGACAGGCAGCTGCTGCCCTTCCCTGGCTGCTCTGGCTGACATTCCTGAAAGTTGAATTAGGGACAGTGTTATTTACTCTATCTTCTGCTGCACCAAGAGAATAAATTCCGACGTCCTTACTTTGTGTGTTGTCTTTGCACACTGGAAAAAGAGACTGCATTCTTGAGGCAGATTCTTTACCATTGATGGGAAATTAATGATAGCAAGATAAATGTTATTAAAATTAAGTAAAATGATCAAAACTTACATGTTTCTTACCCCTATACTTGTAGTCTGCTGTGAGCCCTGGGATGGTCACCAGAATGTTGTATGGGAACTGCTGAATCACGGCCTAAACGACTGATTGGTCACCTGAGGGGAGCACCGAGTCAGCCATGGGGGCACAGGTGGAGGTGATAATACCTGTGTGATTGGAAGGGGTGGAGCCTGGCTCCAGCTGTCCCCAAACCCCATTTAAGGGCTGACCACCACCAGGAAAGGATCTCTTCTTGGAGATCCCTCCTATGTGGAGTCTACTGCAAGCCTTTGTCATCTTAAAGGTGAGCCATCTTCCTTTTTGTATTATTTGTGTACCATCTATATAGACCTATTCAAATATACCATCGTCTACGCTATTTTTGAGTATCATCTTTGAGATTACTCATGTTACAAACGTTGCTCCTTCTTATGTTAGGAGACCACTTTTTACGAGGGAAAATGGTGTAGCACTCACTTGCAAAGCACTCTGATGTTGATAAAATTTATTATTTCATAATTTTTTTAATTACAATTTTGCATTTTTAAATCTAGCAAAGTTCCTTGGCTTGTGTAGAAAGTGAAGAGGAAGTTCTATCCATATACATGATTCTACTGGCAATTAGAGCTAAAACCTTGTAATGGCAAAATCCAGGCCTACCTGCGTTGGAACCAGATCCTCCCAATGCTGCTATTTAATCTTCCCAGATAGTTAAATGAATTTTTAGGTAGGGGTTGAGAATGGAAGCAGCAGGCCTGATGGTTTTTAGAACTTTTGCGCAAGAACTGAGTTTGCTGCTCCATCAATAAGAGGGAGCAGGAACACATCTACTAACAAGGCAAAAATACACCATGGCTTAATCAGTTGCAAAAAGGCCTGGTCTCTATGCTTTCCTAAGTAGTCTATTTTGGAATGACTGTTGGCGTTGTCAGGAGGGTGCAGTGCTGGAGACTTATATGGTTAAATTTTATAGTAGTCCAATAATGAAAAAAACATGTGTAAGGTCCCTTGGCAAACAGCCCATAGTCATGGCAGTATTCCTACAAGTAAAGCTGCAAAGAGGGGAGGGAGAGAGAGAGAGAGAGATAATTACTGGGGACCTGCTTTATTTGCCAGGAGAGATTTTCTAATGCAGGGAGCAAAGGGTATGTGCCTGAGAAAATGTAGAGAAAATAGAGTTGTTTTGTGGTGCCCTAAACTACAGTTTAATGAAAATGAGAAAATAATGGGAGGAAAGTCACTTCTCCAGTCCCTGGCCAGACGCCCAGCTGAGAGTAGAGATGCGCTGTCCCTGGGCTGCACTTCCAGCACAACTCGCAGAAAGCTAATTGTTCCTATACACATTTGCTTTATTTTTGGGCCCAGGCCATTTGAAACCATGTTTTCCCTTTTGCCCTTTGCTCCCTCCTAGCTTTCAGCATGTGGAGAATTTATTCCTCAGTGTTATTTCTTGAAATGTTTTTGCCCTGCAGAGCACTGTCTGTTGTTATCCATTCTTACTGGGGTGTCTGTAGGAGTCTGATGAAGTTTGAAGGTACCTGCAATTATCTCTGATTTCTTAATCCTCAGGCAAACCTGTTTGGAGGGGTGTACCTAAGCTGCAGAGATTCAGCTCACAGCTTTGTCTCAAGCGACAGAATTGTGCCAAGCCTCATTCTATTTCTTCACTGCTTGAAAATACTTTATTTCTCTGTCCAGTGCATTAAACTTGAGAATACCTGGTTTGAACACTTCTTCCATCTTCTCAGTCTTTCCTTTCTCCCTTCCGGAGAAAGTGGAGCAGACTCTTGAGATTAGGTATATCTGTTGTATTATTATGTTTTGCAAAGGAATGATGAAATAAATTACTTTACTTTGGGTATCTGATATAATGAAACAGTCTTCCACTTCAAGTAAAGCAGAACTGGGAAACAACAGACTCACTTTTGATCCAGAAATTTGTTTACATTCCCTCAGACTTGCACAGGTGCCCTGACAGCAGAATCAAATCCCATGAATTTCACATTAACATTTGTCTTCAAGTTGACTGCATGTTATATTTGTCAGTTGAAATCTTCCTTTGCCTTCTTTGTGCAGATTTGTGATGTCATTGCTGTTTTGAATGATGGGTCAATACTAAACCTAGAACAAATCATTGAAATAATTCCCGTTGATGTGTAAACACTCTGGAAATCAAGGCACCAGGATCTGAGACAAAACCACTACTGCCCCCGACTGGCAGTGTAGATGGATCACTTTTCTGGAAAAGACAGTAATGATAGTTGTTATTCACATTAGACTCCTCTCGTGCTCCCCTCTCTCTATGTATAGTCATTTATCAAGAATTTGTTCAATGAAAGTGGGATTTCCTATTTTAATGTGAACATCAGTTTTTGAATGGATGTTTCAGTTCATTACTGGATTTTCCTCTTTTAGAGTTTGATCTACCTCTGTCTTTTCTGAAGAAATTAGTTTGGAATGAAATTTATGTTAATTAATACATTATTAAAGTTGGAGCTTATACTGAGCCCTTAAGTTTTCTGTGCTAGTGCTCAGCTGCATTCTAATCTATGTTTTAAAGAGATGTATTATTGAGACTTTGAATTCAACTGCTTTATAGGTTCTTCTCCGGCATGGTTCAGGACACAAATTATTCATCTTAGAGAAATTCTTCCTAATATTATACCTGAATGTTACTAGACTAAATGCTGTTGGTTCCAGGAGAAAGAGGTGTGAAAACAATATTGGAATACCAGTGATAAAGGAATAATCTTTGCAGTTATATATATTTTGTTTGGTATGTGGGGGTTTGTTGAGTATGTTTTTAAAGGGAACTCTTCAAATAATAGAGCTACAGATGACAGCTCAATACTATTCTTGTGACTTCCTCAAGTAGAAGTTCTGCAACGGGCAAAATATTAAATATGATATAAAGAAGTTTTGAATGTACATATGTAACTTCTTTTTTCTATCACAAAAACACATATGATAGACTTGTTCAGTCATCTAACCAATCCTAACTATCATTGCAAGATTGAGTTGGTCTTGATTCTCCTGTACATTCTCTGATACAACTTCTTCCGGGATGTGGTGCCACTGCAAATTATTGAGATGGCAAACTACCACTTAGTAACAGTAGTAGTTTTCCTGTTTTCATGCGTGTATTTGTAAGAGTTCTGTGTTAGTTCTCTAGAGGATCTAACGGACAAAATGCAAGGTCAAGTCTAAGTCTTATCTTGAAAACTGTATTTGATGAGATCAATTTAAATATGTATTTTGATATATATATATATAAATCATTTGAATGATATACATTTTGAATACAACTTGACCTAAAAGGGTCTCTATCCATATACCTGGGACTTTGACTTAAAAAAAAACAGCAGGCTTCAGCTTAACTGTGGAGCCATTCTCACTTTACTCTATTTCTGTACATGTTAACAGAGATGTGGAGAAGTTGTTTGGTATTGCCACTCTTTTACTTAAGTTTTTTTCATGTTTTTTTTTTCCTTTGTGCCATATAGACCTGCTGTTCAAAATTGTCAGCTGAAGTTTTGATCTGATGTAGTTTTGCCAAAGGTGCAATCTGTACAAGACCAAATTTTCTTTTTATATCCTCTAGCTGGGTCATTATGCTCACTTGTTCTAGTTGTTCCTTTGAGGGCTTATAGTTTACCATACCCTATTTTTGTCTTGTTTTTCTATTACCATTTAGTGAAAAAGAATAGAGAGGCCTTGGTTAGATTACTGTGTGAAGGTATTCAGTCTCTCTGAATATTACTCTCAAGTATAAAATTGAATTATAATAGTTCTCTAACCTAGAAGTAAAGCAAAGCTCACAGTTATTTGTAGTCTGTACCAGAACTGAGATAATGAAGGATATGAATGCTTCAACCAATAGTTGCAAATTGAAAGAGAACATCTATTTCTGACTTGTTTTATATTAGTTTAATTTAAAGTCCAAAGGAACTTCAAAATCTATGCAGCAGTGTTTCTCTTACTGATTCCATTGTCCAAATCACTGGAATCCTTTCAGTCTGCCTGCTGAATAGACAGATATAAAATTTTAAATACTTTATGCTGGGTGTTTTATTTTTGTTCCTGAAGATTCTACCTCTTTGCTGGACTCTGGTAGTGGTTCAGTAATATGTCACAGCAATGAATTATTACTGAACCGAGGACTGTACTTCATGTTATCCTCTGTAGAGCTTCCCTAAGCAACAGGACTTGGGTGAGTTTCCGTAATTACAGTACACTGCTTTCTGTTTATGCATGCAATAGGAGCCTGTTTTCTCTGCTTTGATATTTGATAGACATTGTACTGGACACTCTGTAGAGCTAATTTAATAAGGCACGTTAAGCAGTCATATCATAGCATATGAGTCATCCAAATTCCTACTGTACCTCATATTGCTATCTTAGGTAAATTGTAGCAGTATGTTTGGCAAATATTAATTTTTGGAGATATCTGAATGAAAAAAGCAAATAATGAAATGGCTTTGAGTTAGCTGCTCACTTCTTTTCTTTAGAATGTTGTCGCAGTTTGGCTCACGCATTTTGAGTCACTTTTGTGCTTGGACATGTTAGCCTTGTCAGAGCTGCTACTATTATTAAGTGAACTAGAGGCCATAGGTGTGATCAGCATGTACTTGGCATTGTACTCATGTCAGTAAATGTCAGTGAATCTTTAGTTCATTGAAGGCAGAACTTATGCTCGAAAAGATGAACTAATGTATCCTTTCCTGATAGAACTGAAATGGAAGGAGACCATGGTTGCAAAGGGAATAGAGAGCCAGTATGTTCTAAGTCAGGCAATAGTGGCAATACATACTTAAGCCCTTGTATATTACTGGATTTCCAAAGAAAACATTTCAAAAAACATGGAAGAGCAGTGTAAACCAAACTAACAAACCAAGATTTCTCCTGGAATGCAAATTTTTGTAGCTCATTCTGTTCCCTTTGCACTGGTCAAGGCTATAAAGTGGACAGTAAGTTCAGAAAGTAAAAGGATGAAAATCACATTAAAACCTCATCTAAATTTGCTGTTTGATTTTCAGTTTCACCTTTTTCAAGAGGAAACTAAAATCCAGTTAGAGCTCTAAACTGTTTTCTACATTTGGTGCTCTGCAGTTACAGGATTCTGGTTTGAAATGAGGTCTAATTGTACCTTAACTACACTGATTTTGGTTTTTAAGGTGCAGTTCTGTGAATTGTGGTATGTTTTCCCTCTGACATTTCTGTGTTTGCTTGGTGTGGCTTTCAAAAGTGTAGTGGAAATAATGAAATCATTTGTAATTGTGAAAGAATAAGGATGCAATAGGGCTAACTCAGATCGCCTAAGGCAGATAACAATAAATTTTCTCTTCCAAAGAAAGAAAACTAATTAGGAAGAGCAGATCAAATGCAAAATAAGTTTAAAAAAAAAAAACAACAAAACAACAAAACACACACACACACACATACACACACACACACACAAAAAAGATGTGACTGTAAAACTCAAGAGGCAATGGTATTTGTATGTGAAGGAGGAAACTGCAAAAGTAAATAAATGAGGCCAGACAGAAAGTATAAATTCTGGAAACTGAGCCAGATACTAGGGGAAGGTGAGCTGAGCCAAAATTATGATTGAATTGGTAAATGTCAGGAGAGGGAGGATGCTTTTTTTTTTTTTTTTTTAAGTAACAAGTACTCGAAAGATAAGATTTTAAGGGTGAAAGTGTTTCCAGGCCATGCAGTCATCATATACATTGGATCAAATGAGACAATAAAAAAAGGTGTTTGTACATCTATATATAACAACATTTACTTGACAACC
>VXAB01012515.1:434981-484375 GCA_013399175.1 Odontophorus gujanensis
GGGAGCTGGGCAAAAATTGGAAATAAATGGGAAAAGTCAAGGGGGGGGGGGTTTTTTTTTTTTTTTTTTTTTTAAGTAACAAGTACTCGAAAGATAAGATTTTAAGGGTGAAAGTGTTTCCAGGCCATGCAGTCATCATATACATTGGATCAAATGAGACAATAAAAAAAGGTGTTTGTACATCTATATATAACAACATTTACTTGACAACCATTTTTTTCCTTTTTTCTGGACAGTAAGGCAGAGAATGAAGCTTGCCAGCTGATTTTGATGAAGTATTTTAAAGCTGAAAAAGGAAGACAATCATTATTAATTTCCTATTCTGAAAAATCTTCCCTGTTGACTTAATGTACAGTTTTTATGTTTTATGGAATGCCACACCCAAAAAATGCTGGTGTGTAATGTTAAATGTATATTGCTAGATAACTAATTCCACTGGCTTGTTAGATTTTATCATTAATTTAGAGTGAAATGCTACCTTCAGGGAATAGACATATCAGTTTGTTACCCTACTGTATAAAGGCAAGGGAACAGAAAAACAGAAGGTTACTGAAGGTTTTCTAAGATGCAGCACTAAATTGTAATAACTAAAATGAAGATGATTTATGAGCCAACTTACAGTCGATGTTTCCTTCAATAGCAGAATGGCAATAACAGGTGGAACAAGAACAATTGTTACTCTGACATACTTGATTATTAGAAGCTGTCATCAGGGAATGGTGGATGCCAATGTAAAAATAAAAATACAGACTTCATTGAAAACTGTAGATATAGCTCATGTGTGTACTTCAAGAGAAATGAACTCAAACTGGAAAGAATGCAAAAACAGAATCATGGAATGACTTGGGGCAATAAAGGAACATACTGAATGGAGTTAAGGTCTAACTTCCTTCCCCAACTGTACTAAATTTAAGTGGAGGGAAAATATTTCTGTTATGGTAGTAGTGCTCAGATAACAACAAAAGTATCCAATCACCTCCATCTAGGATTTCTATGGTATTTTCTAATTAAAATAATTTGGATAGGATAATCAAGGAAGGTGTAGGACTATAAAATCTCATTTTTTCTTTTTCTCTTAGATGTTTTCCTGCCTCAAACATTCACAGCCATTTAGCATTAAGAGATGGTCATTAAAATCATATCAGCTTTCAAACCATAGGCGCTCTGAAAGATATCCTGCAGATGATCCTTTAGGAGTCCAATTAGATTCAATGAGCTTCAACTAAACTGAGTTCTATGGCTTAATCAAGAAGTCTCCAGACAATTCTCAAACTCCATAAAATAGCCAAGCTATTTCTTTTCTGACAAAATAGGAAAGAGACAGAGAATACATTTGCCATTATAAGTTAAAAATTTATTCTGGGAAGCACTTAAGTACTTGTTATGGCAGGGGTCACATCTATCTAGATTAAAGAGATGGGAAGGAGCCTTTTATCAAAAGTATTCCTTGGTATAGAACATACAGCATTTGTTCTAACTTCTTCATTTATAGGAGTAGCTAACTCCATCAGTTATATGAACAATTAATTGCACCAGTTTTTCTAGAGACTTTTGGGACTGACTCTCACAGTTAATGCATTCAGCCTACGTGGGAAAAGTTGTAATAAAATTAAACAACTTTAAACTACCGCTGTAGGAAAACAAACAATGTAACCACAGAGGAAGTGTGTAGCATTTATACAACAAAAAAGGATACCTAATGCCATCTTGTGGCAGTTGTAAAATGGAGCTGGCAACCTAAGTTTCTGGGATCTCTCCTTTAAAACTGCAAGAATATACTGTGTCTTCAGACCTTCAGTAGATGTTGAAAATCTAAATAAAAAAATATTGTTTAGTAAATTTTGTGAGTTAGTTTCCTATAAGTTTTTTTTTTTTTCCAGTACCTGTATTCTCTTGACCATATTACTGCAGGTGTGCTGCAAACAGTAATACTTCCAATGTCACAAACCACCATCTAAATTGGGAATCTTGGCTGGTTTCTAGGTTGATGCCAGATATTTTATTTAAATGTCTCAGAAAGGTAAATGTGTTGAGGCAGCAAATTACTTCTCTAATCCTAACCTTACTTGTTGAAAGATTAAATCTACTACATTTAAACAAATTAAACTCATTAAGTATTAAACACATTATTATCCTATTTGGGATAAAATATTAAAATAATAGTTCTAGAAGATTTCGTTTCCAATAATATCTATATATAAGACATGAGCCTATTGACAATTAATGCTCATAAATCGTGTATGTTCCTTAGGGGATAAAAAGCTAACATCCCATTTCATAATTTCTTTTGCAAATAAGCAGTAGGTTGTCCTGCAGTCAAATGTGAGTGCATCATATGCAATCCACTGAATGCTGCTGCCTGAGAAACTACTCATATTTGTTTTGGGAGAGGGGAAGAAGGAAGTGTGTAAAAGAGGCTAAATTGGAATAAGTATTATTACAGTTTGTTATGTGGTATTTTAGGGGCTTTAGCATGGAAATGTCTTTTTGAGGTGGCACAGACAAGTTTCAAAAGGACTCCAGCTATTGCACTGTTAGTGACAGTGCTTATTCAAGCAACTAATTTCAAGTAGGAAAAGTTGGTGGGGAGGTGGAAGATCTGAATTTGTCATCTCTACCAAAAGCAGACTATTTGTTCATCAGGTGACAGAGACGTTTCTGTTTTTTTTTGCCCTTAAGTGTCTTTGTGTCTTGAAATATCACTACCCTGAAAAATTCACAACTCACAGAGGTGAACTAGGTAACCAGCTGTTGCTTATTCACAAGGTGAAGAACTGAGTTAAAACAAGATGAATGACTGGTTCAAGACAGTATAGGAAAACTCTTATAAAACTGAGAACTGGCCCTGGAATTTTATAGCACGGGATGAAAGCCTCTACTACATTACTGTGTTTTGTCCAGTCATAGGTACTTCTGGAGCATTTATGAACGTTTAATCTATTGCTTGTTTGCAGAAATTTACTGCTACTCCTACTGAAACAGTAGTGTTTAGCACTAGGATTTTAGTCATTATTGAAGGTTAATACCACTTTGCAGTTTGGATAAATTCTGTGTCTGTGTGTTCTGGTGAGGATATATGGACATCAAGCACATATATAACCTGGAAATTGGAAAATTATTCTTCCTTGGAAGAGAAATAAAGGAAAAATGTTGCATGTAGATATGCAGTAGCAGTGGGGACAAAACCAAAAATGGTTTTCAGATGAAGATCTATAAGCTTTTGAGGATCAGTGTGTGATATGGAAGCCCCCAGTAGCAAGGATTTGATTTCAGTGACCAGTATATTCCTTCACTGATATCCCAAATTACTGGAGGTGGGGTGGGGACAAATGGCAATGGGTTACAGTATCAAGATTTCATTATGAATCTGAAATGGTCCATTACTTTTGTTTATCATTTCTGACTGTCATCTCAATGCTTTATCTGTTCATTTTTTTCTGCCATGTGTATTTTTGGGAAAAAAAAAAAGAAAATTTCATATCTGTTTTTGAGATAACAAATCCATAGACTCATTGCATTATAAACCAGGTTTGTTTGGATTCCAAGATCCTCCTGTTAGAAGGAGGAATGAGGGAATTATAGTCCTGACAGCCTGTCCTTAGTACTGAGGCAGGTCATGGAGCAGATCAGTTTGAGCACAATCATGTGGCATGTGCAGGACTTGGGGATGAGGCTGAGCTAACATGGGTTCATGAAAGGCAGGTTCCACTTTTACCAAGCTCATCTCCTTCTGTGACTGGGTGACCAACCTGGTTGATGAGGGAAAGGCTGTAGATGTAGTCTACCTAAACTTCAGAAATGCCTTCTACACTGTCTCCTACAGTATTCTTCCAGAGAAGCTGGTAGTCTGTGGCCTGGTCTGGACAGGTACAAAGCGAGGGGGGCTCAGAGAGTGGTGGTGAATTGTTGTTAAATCCAGCAGGTGACCAGTTACGTGTGGTTCCCTCAGGGGTCAGTACTGGGATCAGTCCTATTTAATATATGTATTAATGATCTGGATGAGGGGATTGTGTGCACCGTGAGTAAGTCTGCAGATGACATCAAGCTGGGGGAAGTGTTCATCTAGGGCTGTAGAAAAGCCCTACAGAGGGATCTGAGCAGGCTGGATTGCTAGGTTGAGGCCAATTGCATGAGCTTCAACAGAACCAAGTGCCAGGTCCTGCACTTTGATTACAACAACCCCATGCAATGCTACAGGCTTGAGGCAGAGCAGCTGGCAAGCTGCACACAGAAAATGATCTGGGAGGTTAGTCAACATCTAGCTGAATACGAACCAGCACTGTGCCCAGGTAGCCAAGAAGGCCAATGACAGCCTGGCTTGTATTAGAAGTAGTGTTTCCAACAGGAGCACAGAGGTGGTTGTTCCCCTGTACTTAGCTCTGGTGATGCTACACTTGAAGTACTGTGTTCAGTGTTGGGCTCCTCACCACAAGAAAGACATTAAGGCACTGGAGTGTTTTTGGAGAACAGCAACAAAGCTGTGTAGGGCCTGGAGAGCAAGTCTTAATGGGGAGAAGCTGAGGGAACTGGGATTGTTTAGTCTGGAGAAGATGAGGCTCAGGAGAGACATTACTGTTCTCTACAACTCCCTGAAAGGAGGCTGTGGTGTGGTGAGTTTGGCCCCTTCTTCTGGGTAACAGTGATAGGACTAGAGGGAATGGCCTCAAGCTGTGCCATGGGGACATTCAAGATGGATACTAAGAATTTTTTTTTCTCTGAAAGGATAGTCAGGCACAGGAATGAGTTGCCCAGGGAAGTGGTGAAGTCATAATTCCTGGAGGTGTTCGACAAATGTAGAGACATGGCAGTTAAGGGTATGGTTTAGTGGTCATGGTGGTGATGGGTTGAGAATCAGACTAGATGGTCTCAGAAGACTCTTCCAACCTTAATGACTTGATCATTCTAAAATGCAGCTGAAACTAAAAGGTCTTAAATCATGAAAGTAGCTTCTTTCTCTCTCGCTTTCTCTAGAAGCGTCTTGTATAAAACATTGTAGTGCTTGTTGTTTTAATGCTTTCAGTGATAGCTTTTTTTTCTTTTTCCTGTGGTATAAGAAATTCCCCAAGGTGCTGTTTTCTATTAATTGAAAGAGAAACTACATTCCATTCCAGTTGCCTATGATATGTCAGGCGATTTATTTGTTTTTCAGTCAGACAACCCTCTTCCCCTCAATACATATCAGGGGAAACAAAACCTTTATTCCATATACTAGAGATTGCAGGTCAGATCTGTAGTGACATCAAATAAGAATAGTGGAAAAAAGTTTGATCAGCAACAGAATTGGATACATGAGTTCAAAGGTAACTACTGCTGATTAACATGAACTGTTACCTGAGGGTAACTTATATTGACTCTAAGGGCAGCTAACCTGCTATGCTTCCCTTACATCTGAATCTAAGTCACTAGACAGGAACTTACTGATTTACTATTATCTGGATGTGATTTCAGATGAATTGTATTTGGTTGAGTAACTAGGACTTAGTGACCAATGACTTGCTTTCATGAGTATAAAAACGTAATGTTTTTCTGGTACAGATTTTTCTTTCTGATTTCTGAAGACATAATTCCTTCCTCTTCTACCTACCAAGCAGAAACCTGTTCTTATTCCCTGTCTTTACTCCTGCAGCTGAGTAGTAACTCACAGGAATTTACCATTTCTGTTAGCTTCTGGATATATCTTAACATTCAGTCTTTTCTCCAATACAACTCTACGTTTATTGCAAGAAAATTGGAGTGGACTTAACTGAGCATATATCTGTTACATCTATTTTATCTGACTGAGATAGGAGCCCTGGTAAACCATGGTACTTAACCACACAGAGTCTCTGATTATGGTGCCTGTGGCTGTGAGAGACTGAAAAGATCTGAGTGCCTAAAACACAAAATGCTTCTTCTAAAACAGGAAACTGGAAAACTTCCCAGTTTCCACATCTACCTCTAATTTACACCTCTAGGTAACTAGGGCAAACAAGGAAATGGAAAGATTAATGAGCAACTGTTCTCTTTGCACCTGCTGCAGGAGATTACACTCCCAGCTGCAGAAATCAAGTGGTATCTATTTAGTTGCTAGAGCTGGCGATTCCTTGTATCCACCCCTCATCTGACTGTAGGAGATGCTATTTGTCTAGCAGAAGAGTCAGGCAGGTGCTTGGTACCTGCTAAGCACAAGTGAAAACAAAAATCCAAAGATCCCATAGTAAGACTTCTACAGAGAAGTAAAAGGTTACTTGTCTCAGCATAATTCTCTTTCTCTCCAGTACTGTTCCCAATAAATTGAGCACACATGTAACTCTAAGTAGGCTAGCACATCACTGAGGCCAGTGTAAATGTTGGACAGAGTGACAGCATCAGACTTGGCAACAAGATATGGGACACAATTAAGCCTAGGTCTACTAGGAAAATAGCCTGACAGGAATCCTATAACTGCTGTGACTTAGAGATGCCTTTTTCAGTGTAGTGTGTAGCTACAAACTACAGTGTGAGGTGTTACAAGATGAACTGTTGTAAGATGGGAAATATTCCTTGCCGTGCCAGTCACTGGAGTTAAGCATCGATTCCCAGATCTGGACCTCCTTCCAACAGCATCCTTCTGTGTCTGGTCCTGATAGCATCCTGAGTCACATGCAGATTGCACTGCTATACCCTGGAAGTAGTGGATTATGGTGCAGAAATCAGGCTGGCCGCATCCCAGTTCATCAGGGCAAGGAGTTCTTAACCTTTCTCCCTTGTAGTGTGGAGGGCATTTGCTGCAAACCCCTGGTACTGTACACTGAACAAGAATACAACAGGTCTGCACAGATCTGTAAATATATAGGGCCGCAATTTTGGTTTGTACTCAATAACAAGAAACATATGAGCAGAAATAATTGGTATGAACAAGCTGAGGTTTCTTGCTGAAAAGGGGGTTAGAATGTGCATTGTCAGACTCGGGTCCAGGGATGGAAACGCAGCAGATGTAGCAATCCAGCAGATTAGTTCACATCAAAACAGAGTGCTTTAAACAAACAAATAAATCTTTGTGTCTTTGCCACAGATAATGTGCAAGACCAGCTGAGGGTACTGTTTCATGTGGTGTTTAATCAGCTATTTTAAATCCCATATATAGGGCAGAGCTTAGTTGTTCATTTAAAAACAATTTAATTGTGTTCAGGAAGCAGGATGCTGGAACTAACATTAACACCATGCATGTTTGAAACAAGGGTGCACATTGCCATTCATTTTGGGTGACTTTAAAGATTTTTTTCAGTTAAAGAGGTTTTCTTTGTTATATTTCTGTGGAATAACAATGACATCCAGTGGCTAGCCACTTTAATAATACATACACATCTGCTGCTGGTTTATTAGGCAGTGGTAAGATTCCTCTGGAGTCTTCTCTTTATGATAGCTGGGAGTTCTTTCTCTCAAACTTACCTGCGGGGATTTTAGGGTGGGAGCACTTGAGGGATGGGGTTGGGCATGAAAGGTCCCCATGCCTTAATGAGGCCCTACAGTAAGGAAGTCAATTCCACTTTACTGGTATCTAAATGCCAGTTTAGCTTCAGGGAAGAACAAGATATTGTAGTTTGTTCATTCTCTACACTTCTAAAGAGACTTAAACCCAGATTTCTTTCCTAATAACTGAAACCCACAGTGGCCTAAGCAGTGACTGTATCCCATAACCCTTTCTCTTATTTGAAAGTGCTTATCTAAAATATACGTGTTTGGATTCTTAATATCATTACATTTCAACTGTTTTCCGTGTTTTGAATATATATATATATACATTTTTATTTTTTTTGGCTACCCCACTGACATTCTTTAGGCTGCCCTGAGGCATCCTTAACTTAGGTATCAACAAAGTGTATATTTAAGATTTTTTTTATTCTACTTTAATAAGTTACCATAGCAACTATCACTCAAAAGGTACTTATTGCTGTGGGAATTAGTTACATTTCTTTTTAATATCAAGTACCTTAAAACAATAACACATTGTGCAATTTTTTTGCATTTTACTTCGTGGCTGAAAACTATGTACCTTAATATTTTTCTTCAAGTAGCTGGTTCATATCTTAAAACTTATTTTGTCTCCTTCATTTTAAATAACATTTTCCAAGAGATCTCAACAGAGTATAGGTATGGGATGCAATGTAATTGCTCTGATAAAAAAGTTCATGTGAGTAATGGACAAAAGAAAATCAGATGCCCAAGGGGTGCAAATGCATTAGAATAATGATCATGAGGTACTTGGGCACTGATACCTCTTCTCCACTCCTGCTTGCTTCCTTGGTGGCAATAATGTGACTCTGGTAAGATGGGAGCTACAAAACACTCTTTTTGCTATAGACTTGATAAGTAAATTTTTTAGAATGGTTCCTACTTAAGTTGTAAGATGAAACAGCTTAAAGGTCTGAAGAAATGGCTAATTACTTTGTAAGCTTTCTGCAATAAGTTGTTTTGCTTAATAATTAGACAGTTTTTAATAGTTAAAAATAAGGTAGTTTAAGCACTTTGATATGACTACATATGATGATGCAGAACAAAAATGTTTTTGTTATTAATAGCATATCCCTTGTTTCATGGAATTGCTTGAGGATAGACTGTGAGGATAAAAAATGGTATTAACTTGTGACCAGATTCTTCAATTCTCAACTAGGTAGCCTTACTTTAAATTTTAGTCTTCCTGCAGACAGGAAAGCTATAGATAATGGCTAGTCCTCTTTATACATGTAGCTCTAAGTGAGGTTGCTTTTTTTGTTGTAATATGAGTACAATTGCATGTAGTATTCCATGCAATTCCCAGTGAAATGTAACAGGCTGAAAATAGGAGAAGAAAGAAAAGAAATAGAATAGAAAGCAAAGAAATTTGGCTTTAAGTAAACAATAGATATCAGCTGATCTAATGTTGTGCTTGAGAAAAAATTATGCACTTGTGGTTCAGAGCTGACAGGTGCTTTTCTAGCTTTGTTAAAAACTTCCTGTATCTGGAATGTTGAAACCTATTTGCTCATTTCTGCATAAATATAACTAAATATTTGTTTTCTAGTAACTAGCAGGTCTGCAGATTAAGCCACTGTCCTCTTCTTCATAGTACTTTGTTTACCTGAGATTGAGTGTTACATCTAGAGTAAACAAAGCTGATCTCTTTCAACATTCCTCTAAACAACATATTTGTATTGATTTCTTTTAGATTGCCAGTACTATCTAACTACTAGCCTCGAGTGCAGTGTCCAAAACTGGATAAAGGATTCCAGTTGAGACCTCCTAATGCTGAATAGACTTGAATAATCTCTTCCTCTGTCTTGCTTCTGTCAATCTAGCTAATACTTCCCCAAATGACATTTTCTCTCTTGGCTTCCATTTATGTTGTGGTCAGCTGTAGTCATCTCATCTACTTTTTTTCAGTGCACCATTTTGCAACATTCTTGACTGATTTATCTCATGGATTTCAAATAATGTTTTCAATTTCTCAATGTAACTTTTAATTCTAATCACATATACTGTAGTACTCATAACCTTTCCTACTGGTGCTTCTTTTGATGGTTGCAGTTTTTTTTGTGGAGCAGACAATGGAGGAATAGCATTGGAGATGGAAAGCAGAATGACATTTTCAGACCAAACCAATTTATGGCTCAGTAATTTTAACAAAAATAAATTGAACTCTAGCCTAATTATGCTATGTTTTAGGTACATTTTGTTTCATTGTTGTTCGTACTCTCCTCTTTTCTCAAACTTCCAGAAAAAAAAAGTTTTCTCAAGTGGTGAAAATTGTTTTATTTGCTTGAAGCAGTTTTAGACAGATCTTCAAAAGCATTGTCAATAGTTTTCATTTTGTATCAAGTTTAATTTTTACAGTCAAAATAACTAAAACATTTTTGCAACTGTTCAGAAACATTCCATGCAAATTTGAAAAGTTAAAGGGAGTTAACTAAATTAGCAGATGTGATCAGAAATGAAAGGAATTCTCAATTAAATAAATAAATAAAACATAAGTTTCTGCCTTAATCAGAATGAACTGGAGATTGTTTCTGTATTCACATACATGTCCAAAAATACAGAAAAAAAATAGGTGAACATTGCACAATATTTCTTGAGGCAGTCTCCATGTGTAGGAGCCCTTTTAGCTCCCGGAAACCCTGAAAGCATTTCAGCATTACTGTGGTTAATGAACCAGGATCTCCCAGTTTCTCTCCTGTTCTGTAGGGTCTGAAGCCCTCACCACCTTCTCAAAAATAGCTTGTAGGAAATATGGAAGAGAAGCAGTTGAAACATACTCTCCTTTGGCTTCTGTTGTGCAAGGAATGGATTTGCTACCATGACAAGTTATGCGGCCTTGTGCAGAGCTGATAAAGAAGAGAGCGACGTAGCAACTCTATGAAACACTGTCAGATATGTTACTGTGTTTTGTTTCCTGACTGTGGCTTTCTTATTTACTGTTTTAAAGTATTTAATACAGAAGTTTCCCCAGTGATGACAGGATTCATTTACTATTACAGATTTGGTACTGTGTTCTTGTTCTCTGTCTCTTTTTCCACTTTCCATGATTTTTTTAATCCCATTACATGGTTACCATAGCAATTGTTCCTTTTCCCTTAAGCTTTCTCAGCTGCATTTGAGAGCATTTATCTTACAGAATGCTTTCTAGTTCTCTTTCTCACTCCAGAGGGATGTAAACTAAGTTAAAATGATGATGATTAATTTACCTTCTGATATTTCATACAAATTATATTAGAATAATCTCTGAGGTGTATACATGATAGCACAAAACACTGACTTCGCTGTAGAGACATAGAATCTCCTATAGATGTCACTGTACTCCATGCATTTAATTGAAAGCAACCCCTACTAAAGTGTAAAGTTAGTTTTTGACTGTCAAACTGTTACACAAAGGCCATGAGGTCTTGATTCTCTTATGCGTGAGAAGGGCTAGTATCTCCGAGAGCAAGCAGTATTGTTGAATCCAGGATTTCACCCTTGAGCAAACTAATCTTCGTCGCAAATGGGAGGACCAGAACATGGCATCTAGTAACACAAAAGCCCAACAATTGTAAATATAGGTGATTAGCAATCCTAAGGTTTAGGGGAGTCTTCAGCTATGCTTTTACGAACAAAAGCTCCTGACATCTTCAATAGGTTTTTTGCTTGACTTGAATGTAGTACTGAATGCTCATTAATAATTTGCATTTCTTCTTCAATATCCAATCTAAAGTCTTGTGAAAAAGGTCTATTCACTAGTGGAGGAGGAAGTAACTTTGATGAATAGCATCTTCTGATCTTTAAAACTAAACAATAAAAAACAGACAGTTCAGGGAATTCAAAATTTTCTCATAAATTCTACTAAAGTTCTACAAAAATATTTTAATCTTAAACAAGAGGATTTAATGCTGACATCTTCAGAACGCTTAATTTAACTTTTATTTTACACATAGGTTTTTTTTTTTTTTTTTTGTGGTTTATCTTTTTGTTTGTTTGTTTGTTTTGCTTGTTTCACCCAAAATGTACTTACTCAAAACTTTAGGAAATGTTAAAAACAACAGTTTAGAATTGGGTTTTTCACACTGAGTTAGCATAAACATTTTAAGTCAATCTGAGTTGCAGTTCAGGAGAGTTTGTTTTGCTATTAGAAATCATATTCAGCCTCATTCAACTCAGAGGACTTTTTTTCGCTGCTCAACCTGTGCACCAGCTTTTAAATATTACTGGTTCCACACACCTGTGGCAGCAAGAGCTTGTCTTCAAATCATCTATTTTGTCAGAAACAGTCTGTTTTATGTTTATTAATTGGTATTGCTTTCTACAGTGAAGCATTGAAACTTCAATCAATGTGGAATCAGCCAATGAGCATTCTAAGTAGTTACTGCTTAGAAATTGTCTGGAAGATGGTCTTATCCCTTTTTCAGGTTCCTCATAGAAAACACAACAGACCTAGCTGACAAGAAGTTTTTCCTTTGGTTATAGATCACCTGAATCCATTTTTAGAATTAAATAAACTATACTGTAATACTTCCTTAAGGAGTCCAAGAAAAAACAGACTTCCTGTCTTCAGTGTCAGCATGCACACTCCTGTTTCCAAAACTTATACCTAATTGTGTCTTAATTCATAGTTCTGATGAATTAATTTATACAAATTAGGTTATTTCTAAGGAAGAAACACTGAGGTTTTATGAACAAGAGTTTTCTATGACTTGCATCATTCTAAGTCTCTGACAGCAAATGGAGTTTCCTGCTTTATACTTGCAAGTCTAAACTGTGTATTAATAATTTTCTTATTGTGCTTCCTCACTTGATTGTTCAAAATTCAGCTTTAATTTCTTTGAACTTAGAGAAGTAAAAAAGTACTACATAGGTTCAGGATGGAGCAAAGGATACTGCTTGTGTATATACATATATAAATATTTATAAACATATTATCATATTGTGATGATGGTGATCGGAATTAAAGATTCAAAGCATTTTCTTTTCCTTGTATAGCACCTGAAAATGGCTGCAATCTCCGTTTGAATCTTGGACATAGCAACTGTACTGATCTTTTTTTTTCTAATCCTCATTGTGAAGAGAAACATTTTGTTCATGAGCCTGTAATACGCTACAGTTGCATATGCCCATAACCTTTCCCTGAACTCAAGCCCCCTGCAGCAGGTTGCCGAGGCCCAGAGCGGCCAGGTGACATACAGTGCCATCTGCACTTCTATACTGGTCATCTGGCCAGAGCTCTGACCTTTCTGAACATGATACAGCGAAATCTAACTCCTGAAAGCTGCTTGGAGGCAAAATCTGTTCTTCACCGTCAGTTGCAGTACTCAGTCATTTAATTGTCCACTGCAACTGATAAAGTAACCATTAGACCCAGGTCATGAACTACAGTTTATCATTCACACACAATAATACAGCCTTGAACTGCACTGATTTCTAAATTATAGCAATGTAGGCTTATTCAATAAAGGAGATTTAAAGTACCTGGGACTTTGCTTAGTCCTATACTGCAAAACAGCAGCTGGGAATAGATATTGGAGAGGGAGGAGATGGTGTTTTGATCGATGCAATTCACAACTGACCCTGAATGGCAGGTTAAGACTGATACCAATGAACAAAACACCCACACAAAAGAAGTCTGACTATAGGGCTCGGTTTTCCCCCAGTCTAGGTGGTGTCAATCAGAGAAACTCTGCTGGGGCCACTGAACAACCTGGCAGAGAAATGGGGGTGGCAGCAGAATGGGAACTGGGCTGTGTGCTTCTGCCAAGGTACACATTCCTGTTTAATTATGAATATAAAATGGTTATTCCAGATATAACATCTGACCTCTAAGCATTAGAGAAATAAGAGATTGTCTCACTGTGGTCCATATAAATATCTCATCATTTGGAAAAATCTTTCATCCAGAAATCACTGTTAGCTTTGTAAACATTGATTTATTAAGACTTGAGTGAGGTTGATGTTACTACTGTTATAATTTAAATGTTCAGTTGGAACCACAGATATGTTCTGTTCACACACACTGTCTATCTTCTCTCTTTTCCCTCTTTGCTTTGCCTTTATCCCATCCAGGAGCAACCCATGGTGTTCATCCTCATAGCCACAAGACTGGAAAATGAAGTGGCTGCCCAGCTAATAGACAGTTAATGGGGTTCAGTAGTAGCTACTTAGCCAGAGTGGGGAGAATTCTGTACACATGACAAGTGAACAAAGCTTTTTTCTCATTTATATGAAGGCAAGGTTCTACCTATTGCTTCTGGGAGATCTGTCCACAGCAGGAGGGTTGAAACTAGATGATCTTTGAGGTCCTTTTCAACCTAGGCTGTTCTATGATTCTATGGATGGGGGAGTGGAAGGTTTTCCCACTGCCCTGATGTAGACTGAGGGATTAAGAAAAGGAAGTACATACTTTTTTACTATGATGACTGTCGTGCAGTCTACATACAGTCACAACTGTGCTTATTTGGTCTGAAATTCAGTCTTTTACTTTCTAGTACTGAAGTTCATCCATCTTAAGACATTCAGAATAAAAAAAAAAATGTTATTTGTAGGAACTGTTGGTGCCACCTTTTTAAATTCCTCTCCGTGTAAGAAACTTACCTTGACTAATGAAACAGCAGTCAAAATAAATAGCAATATTAAAAATACATACAAAGAAGAATTATTTAGAACAATAGCTAAGTCTCAAGAATGCTTTTGTGAAACTATGTTGAGTAAGTCACTTCCTGTTGGAATGATAGAGATAATGGCAATAGTAGGGAAAAGAAAAATCTACTGTGGATAAAGAGTTCTCATAAAATAAGAGTGACTAAACTCCAAATACTTCTGAAACTGAGGAAAATCAGACTAAAAATGTCTGATTGTCTGAGTGTGGTTCATCTAGTGTTCCGGTTAATAGAAACTTAATTAGTTTCAGTAGTTGCTACTTGGCCACAGTAGGGACAATGAGGTAGGAGTGTTCCTATCTTATGCTGGAGAGTGGTAGAAGTATAGAGAAAGATCTTATATTCAAGGAAATTCCCTTGACAGTGTTGCATCAATTTCATATTTATGATACCTGTGGTAATTCCTTCTATTTATAAAAAATATAGGTACATTTTGGTTGCTCAGGGAATGTAAAGCAGAATAAGCTTTCAAAGAAAAGAGCAATGTGAGTAAAGACAGTTAACTAGGTTGAGTTCCCCATGACTAGTTATTCAAATCACTCAGACTGGTTTCTATGCTCATCTGAACTTGTATCACTTAACTGAAATCAGGTCAGCATGAAGATGATGTCCTGGAGGTGTCTTGTTATGATAACCTTTTATAAATCTGTTCTGTACACTAGAAAGACAATGCTATGCAAACTCCCCAAGCCTGTATTTTATTTCACAAACTGTGTTGCCTTGTGATGTTGGATGCTGACCAGAAATGCATCGCAACAGTAGTGGAATAAGAGATATTTAAGGGCATCTTCAGAGATGCTTTTTGTAACAATATTTGGATGCATATATGGCCACCTCAGATTTCTATATATAAATCAGCTTTAGATTTTTTTCTGAACATTTGAAGGGTTTCCTAACTTTTATTTTTTAAAGCTTTTTCTTAAACTGTCTTTGTGAGAGTTCAATCTAGATATGGCCACAGTATTAAGACAGTAGACAAGATAGAGGTGATGGAAAGGTGACAGAAACTAAAACAGATTTAGCAGAGAAACACAGTAGAACACCAGGTGGCCTGAAATTTAAATTTGTATTAGTCTTTGCATCAAAGCAGTAATGAAGTTTAAAATGCTTTGTTTTGCTATGGAATCAGGTAAGTGGATTGATCTCTTTCCATGTGTCTTTTGGCAGTGCTTGAGGAACAGCATGTCGTTGATTCTATTTCATCTGTGTGCTCTAAAAGGCATTGCCTTATTTCTGTCTGATCATCAATAGAGCACAAATAATGCAGGAACCTCATCTTCTGCATGTGAGATGTAGTTAGAAAACAAGACAACATGCTAGAACAAATAGCCAAATCTACATTATCAGAATCATGAAGGAGTGATTTATTTGTAGTCTTTCTGCAAATAATTCTTTAAAATACTTAACTACTTAAACTCTTGACCTTAAGCATTTTATTCACTGTGCAGAAGTCTGCATCAGCCCACATGATTATTTTTTGTTCAACAGACTCTCTGGAAGTTGCTCAATTTTTTGTGTGTCATGCATCTCTGGATCAAATCCTTATACTTCATTGTGCAAATTAAACCTTGACTCTCCTAGACAGAACTTTTGGCATGATAGGGCAGTGCCCAGGCCTAGTAATTCATAGAGAGGGTTAAAAAAACAGAAGCAAATGCTGGCTGTGAGCTAAAGAGAACGGGGTAAGAGCTTAGGCTTAACCTGTAGGGGGACCTAAGGAATAAAGCAAACCGGAGTCCAGTGTGGGGAAGAAAGGAGAAAAAGCAAAAAGTCTAAAAGAGATCAGGCCTAATGAGCCTTTCAAGAAACATGGGAGACAGGAGACTCAGAACGAAAGTGGCCCAGCAAAGCAAGGATAAAATGGATCAGCCACAATGTCATCAAATTGATCCAGAGTTCAAAAACTGTTAAATCACAGTATACAATAAAATAAATTATATATATATATAAGTTCAAACAGTGTCGGCTTCCTTAAAGCTCACTTGCTGACATCAAACATAAGGATAAGACCTGTTTGTAACATAATGTGACTCTTTTCTAATCAGAGTCTTTGAAAATGTGTACAGTGGACTGTCATTTTCTGTTGCACAGTTCTCCCTTCATATACCTATGGATCCAGCAGAATTATTACACCACGTAAAGAAGATTGGAAGAATCATGAATGGACTAGGGAGAAATATTTGGACCAGAGAGTTTTTCTCTGTTGCACTGAGGAGCAGTCCTCCTGTCTGGAGTGAGGGTTTGAGAAATGAGCCTGACAGGAGAGAAGAGAATAACTCTGAGTGCAAATCAAACCAAACAAATGTTATGTATAAAAACATGGTAAATAGCTGTAACAAATGCATGCTAAGAGAGCAGAAGGTATTAATTCCTATCAAGAGCATTTCTAATGTACCTATTACTCTAATGTGTAAGTGACAAACAGGACAAAATACCCCACGTGTCCTATATATCTCTTCGTGACGTAAAGAGGTGGTGCAACCCATATTTAGCAGGCTTTATTTAGCCACCTACGCACCTCTGACTTGGTAGACTTATTTTTGATAAGTGGTGCTTAAAAGTGTTGGTATGAAGCATAAGTAGCTAATGCAAATATGTTACCGACCCCTACCAGAGCCAGCAATTATGTAAATTTTCAAAGCCTTCATCTTTTATAATTAGATGTGGCTGGCTTAGAGTGAAGGACTTCCATCGCTGGCCAGCTCAGTCCTTATTCCAGTATTTCACTAGAAATTATATATTTGAAATCAGATGGATGCTATATTCTTTAAAGTAATTTAAGGTATAGCTTGGAATATGTGAAAGACTTTTAGTAATTAATTTCTTATTTGCCATGCATGAAAGATGAATAAAAGTGCAGAAACACTTGGTGAGTTACATCTTATAACTGATTATAATTAAGCATTCTTTCCATTCATCTTAAGTGTATGAAACGCTCATTATTATTCACAAGATCCAAACTTCAAGTTTCCTTAGCTTGGATAAAGGAAAGGAGCATGTGTTTATGAACAAAGCAAGAGATCTACCTATACATAAACCCTAATGCTCTTTCCTATTGTATGGAAGATTCACCTAAAGGTTAATTGTTGCTTAACAGCCTCGGAGACTGATTACAATGATTTCAGTTTGTTTTGGATCAGTCCCTAATAGGCTCCTCAGGAACAAGAGCACTGTGTTGCTGTAACACACATTTCACTATGATGGTTGAGCTTTCCCAAAAGTTTGTGGTGCTGATTGTGTCAGGGCCTGTGTATGTCTTTGTGTGCATGTCTGCGTGGTTGTTTGGGGCGGTGCACTGATGTATTTCAGAAGACCAGAGCAATTCCACTGAATTGGGCACTTGAATGACAGGAACAGAAGGGAGGAAAAAGCCCACTCTGATATTTCCACCTCTTTGCCCTTTTATCTCATCATTATTGCCTCTGCAGAGTGTGAAATTCTGCCATTCAGGCTCAGTAGTGATTTGCACCCATTTTTGAGTGGTTTAAATAACTCCTGCACAGGCAACACAGTGAAGAATCAGGGCACTGGAATGCACTAGCCACAAGAGTGTACTTAGTGCCTCACACTGCAGTGGGATTGTGAAGAATACCATAATGACTCTTTACATTCAATCCAAGCCTCACTTAAGTGCGTACGTGTACAAAACAGCTTCAGAAGAAGTGTAGCAAAGAACCTGGAAAGCTGAGGAATAATTCAGGAAACTTCCCTAGGTTAATATGCCAAAACTCGCTAGATGCATACTCACAAAAATAAAGCACTTACTATAAAACCTAAGTGTAATGTAGGACAGGTGCAGTATATAGCCATTCCCTTCAGCCACTAGAAATGAGTGAGCAATGACATGCTGCAGCAGAGGCAAAGCCTGGGGTTGGGGGCCTTCTCTCTGGGTGCTTATGGTGGAAACAAAGTACGCAAAAACCAGTGCCAAACACCTGCCCTTCCTCCCAGCTTTAGAGGAAGACACACATGCAGTTAGGATCTGAATAATTTTTGTTACATTTTGTGTAAATAGTCAGTTTTCAGTGTATTATTTAACTCTGTTTTTCTATACCAAAAGCACCCATGTCTGATCAGGTACTTTCTCTGGTTCACACTAACCTGTCTACAGATGAGGCAGCCTAAGGACTCATTTATTCCATTGATGCATATATTGCACTCTCCTTTGGATAAAGGAAGGAGTCTGGTTTCCTACACTATCAATCTAACACCTTACACGAACGTCAAATGTGATTAAAAATGAAGGAATGTAACAAAATTAGAGGTGAACCATGGTTACATGCTCAAAAAGAGGAAAAATAGGATTAATAACTGATGCAGGGAGAGAGGTGAAGCATGCTTGCAGGGAGTAGAAGTAGCAAATGTTATAGATGGTACTATATACTAGGAATGAACATCAAAAGCCTTGAAGGCTGGGTTCAGAAGCTTATCAGAAGTTACCTCGGCCTATTTGATTGAGAATTCATGCTGGTAATTTCCAAAGATTGGATTTCCTTGTGAGATCTTTAGTAGTTTCTCGTCTGGGTCAGATTAAAGGACAAGAAGAACAGCTCTGCTGGCACTACAGTATTGCTGCTTGCTAGCCTAGTTAGAGCTAGAAAGTACACAGATTTCAAAAATATATAGAAATAAAATAATCACATAAAGCCACATTTCTTTTCATGCTTTAGAACAGTGCTGCATATGGTATACTCACCCCACGTACACAAAGAAAACCCAGACACATTCTTTTATCTTTTCCCTGTTCCCTATATGGGTCAGGCAGAGGCTCCTTTTCATGGAAAGCTCCATGCCTAAAAAAACATGTGGCCAAAATTAGGTACCTAAATTCACAATATTCAAATGAGGTTCTTGGGATTTATTTTTTCAACATTGAGGCACTTAGAACACTCGTGCTGAATGCTCAGCACCTCTGAACAGCAAGCAAATTAGGTGGCTGGCTTAAATACATCAAATTTCAAGTGACTGGCAGGCATGTGCCCTGGATCTTTATTCTGCTGTGCATTTTTGTTACTGAAGGGATATGTATTTCTCCATTGTTGTCTGCACTAAATAGTGATGAGTTCTCAGATCTTTCCATCTAGACAGCATCAAAAGGCAATGAAAGGGATTCAGCTGACCGGTGTTGAGTTGAAAGGGATTCAGGGTAATTTGGTCAAAACAAATACATCTTTAGTCAGTTCGCACAAGGTATCAATAAATAAATATATCTTTTAGAAACGCTGAACAGAATGCAGCCGTGGTGCAGAGCTGCCCCGCCGGTGAGTGCCGGATGGGGAGGATGGAGCCCTGCGTCGTCCCGAGGCGGTGCGGGCCGCGAGCAGCGCGCTCCAGACACCAGGTGGCACCAGGGACCGGCCGGGGAGCCGGCCGCCTCCCAGCCTTCAGCCCCACCGCGACAGCAGGTGCTACAAAGCCGCTGTTTCCCATGAGTTAACAAAAATAGTGAGCGAGAGGTATTTTCGGAGAAATAAAATTTCTGTACCTAGCACTGATCGAGCTTGCAGCGTGCTGCTGGAAAGAGTGTCTTGTGTCACAGCCCGGTGTTATTCCTCCTCATAAAGGAATGCTAGTGGTGGAACACGTTACAGCCTCTTAGAGGTCCAAGATGAGAGTCTTTATCTCTAAAATGATAACAGTTAAGCTATTATTCCCTTTACTGACTCTCATGGAATTTTCCCTAGCCAAAGAACCATGTCTTAGCTTTTTGTGCCTGCAGACAAAGTTAGCATGACCAACACCCAGCACAGAGATTGTGGTTGAATGTCTGGGCTGCGTGGAAGTGTATTCTTTTAAATGTCTGTTATTAAGGAATGTCTGCAACACCAACAACTTTGACAAAACTTAACTGCATATAGTAATATAAAATATTTACCCTTACTTTGTGTTCCCCCTGGCAACTCCTTTCGGAAAACCCTTTTCCCTTACTGATCTTGCTGAAATGAACTTAAAATGAAAATGTTGATGTTTATTACATAATGTGCACTTATTTTTTCGGAGCTCTGTTTGTCGTGCTCCTCTGTGGATCTTCCACTGCTGTTTGGATGTGGCTCAACTCTGTTTCCAATGAATCTGACCTGTGTGAGAGCCAAATCCACAGAAGTGCCTGCGTGGCAGAGGACTGAAGGTTTTGATGGAAAGATTCTTCACGTTTCTCAGATCAGCTTTTTCAAAACAGTGTCATTCAAATACTGGTCACATGGAGGGAATTTGTCCTCCTTGCCTGTTAAAATTTGCTTCCAAAATTGTACTAAAAATCCATACAGTTCATCTTATATATTTCTTCTGTGAATAACTGCTTTGAGTTGCTATACCAACAGACATTAATCAGAACGAAAACAGTTTAAAAATGATTGCTTCATTTGTGATAGGATGACATTATGGGGTGTGGAGTACCCCGTGTCACTGGCTGGCATTGTAACCTCTTTAGTGCAGGCTGCATGCCTGGAGGTGAGCGTGCTGTTGGGCTGTGTGTTCTCCAGTGATCACGCAATTAAGTAGTGATGACTGGCAACACTATTGCTCAATTAGTCTATATAGGATGACAAGCTAGAAGACATTTCGCAAATAGCTCTTCCAGAGTCACTTGGCTCGGTTAATTCAGTTTAGAATGAGGCAGCATACAGGCTTATGTTAACTGGAACACGTTCTCCCAAATCGTCTTATTTCTTATGGCTCAAAACAACTGGTCAAATACTGGTAGTTAGACCAATAAAGACCAGTGAAGTCAGTATATTTGGATGGATAAGACTGAGAGAAGCATTAAGCCCTGTCTCACAGTCAGTGTTTATAATAATCTGCAGACGTGGACCATGCAAGAAGGACTATCACCGTACTAGCAGCTTGTCATGAATTGTCATTTGAAATGATAACATAATTGTGCTCGTGTACCGTCATGAGGTGGCCTGAAGCCAGAGCCTGAAGCAGCCAGATGAGCTGCTAAAGAGAGGTGATGTCTTCCAAGTCTGAGCAGGTGGAAACAAGATATACATCTCACTCTCTCTAGCCCATGAACATGCTACTGCACCTCTTTGTGCCCTTTATGGGTCAGCACTTCGGATGAAAAAGGCTTGGCTGTTCTGTGCTGAGTTTTATACTGCTAGGATATTACAGGGTGCCACAGTTTGAGCATCCATAAGACAAATGAATAAGCATAAGGCACTTGTGTAGTTCTGCTGTTATTCCAAAGATGTCCCATGGCAGCAGCAGAGCTCAGTTGGTGCAGTGACCTGCACTAGGAGCAGACTCCTCTGTGTAGACAGAACATTGCTGCCAAGTGAAAGATGGACTTGTAGGTTCTTGTCATAGCTTACCACAGGTATTTGCGTTGATAATTGTTTGATATCTTTTGATACATGCTCTAAATTTGGAGATGTTGTGGTAGCAGATCAGGAAAACAGCACAAATTATTCTGACCAAAAAAGGCTGTGATATCCATGCCTCCCTGTTTTCTGAGGTGGTACGGGGTGTGCTACTAGGATACTTTTCTAGGAACCAATTCTCAGCCCTTTTGCCTTCTTGCCAAGGGATTACGTCTCTGATCATTACTGTGAGAGTGAAAGAGCACTGGAAAAAGCTGTCCAGAGAGGTTGTGCAGTATATTCATATAGAATATGGAGATATTCAAGACCTGCCTGAATGCCTACCTGCATGACCTGCTGTAGGGAACTAGCTTTAGCAGAGGGATTATGCTAGATGATCTCTAGAGGTCTCTTCCAACCCCTACAACACTGCATTTGTGACGTACTGCTTCCAGCAGAGAGGCTCAAAGGTGTGCCCTCCTGCCTGCTGTCTGCTGACTATTGCCTTTCTGTCCCTCTGTTCTTGCACCCATACCAACTACATTTGCCTCATTTTCTAGGGCTGAAAGGTGATACTTGTCTGTGAATGTCTCATCTTCTCTATGTGACTGTGGGAAACAGCCTGTGCTATGTACCATGATATGTGGTCTGAAGTCTAGCTGGGGAAGTTTTGTGCCAAGCCCACCTGTGGCTGTGTGCTTGGCTGTGACTGTGTGCATGCAGCTGCTTGCTGGATTTGGGACTTCCCAGATCAAGGGAAGAGCTGGTCAGGACTGGCTGATCCATCTTGAGAAAAATATGGGACTTTATCAAGTCATGATGAGCACACAGAGATAACCAATGATAAGGCTGTAGGGAAGAATGTGCCAGAATATGTTGGAGTAAAGAACGGGAAGATTTATCATAGAATTAAAGATGAAAATAGGGTAGATATTAGTGGTACAGAAGTTACAACTGAGAAGAAAGAATATAGTATTTATTACAGACAGTGAAAGAGTAAACTTAATCAGGATGGAGTACATGATGAGTGAACTCCCAGCAAATATGGCATTTGGGAAATCTAATGATGCATATTTAAAATCAGATTGTGAAACAACAAACTGGGACAAACTTTCCTCTTAACAGGATTTCTGTTGGGTTGTTTCCTAAGGGAGATTTAAAATCCTCCCTTAGCTTACGTGTCTTATAACCTGTCATTTATACAGTATACAGACAAATGGCATCTATTTCTGTAAACTCAAAAAATTATACTTTCATACATTTGAAGAACCTTCTGTAATGTAACAGAATGGAGTTTAATTCCAATAGGAATCTGAAGTCCAATTTGCTAACTTTGATGAGACCAGCATTTCAGCTGTAATATGTCATTAACCTGCTTACATGCAAAAATTTTAAAAACCCCAAACATTTTATATTAAGGAAAAGAGAGAGAGTATAACTTGTTCATTGGAACACAGCTAAAATTGTCTTCATTCCTCACCCATTTCACATGATCTGTGCTCTATATAGTAACAGGACAAACATAAAATCTGTACATATGTGAAAGAGAAGAATGCCTAACTAGAACCATTTAAAGTAAGGAGTCAATTCAAATAGGGAGCCAGCTCTCTTTAAAATCCATTAACATTGATCTTGAGTGTTCACCAAATGACAACAAAGCATGGTCCAGATTGCCTCATTTACCCATTTTCCTACTTTTATCACCATGTCCCATTGCTGCTCTTCAAAACTAAGCTGCTGAAATTGGCCTCTGGCAGTTAAAACCTCCTGCACTCATGGAAAAGTTGTTCATTAACTGTTTGCCCATTTGCTTGATATTCTTCAAGTGTTATCTCACACCTTTGGGTAGGAGCTAAAAAAACCCTACAGCATATTAAAAATACTATACGTTCTAATACTACATTTCAGATCCACAATAAATCAAATATATACAGATGCTAGTGAAGCAATGGAAACGTGCAATGACACTGGAAAAAAAAGTTCACTTGTGTTTTTATCCTGATCAGGGCTTTCATAAGCCAAAAGCAGACAGTCTGACTCAGCCAATCAGAGGAATACAAGCCAAATACAGGATAGTGAGTTTGTGTTACATGTGCTTTTACACAATCAATTGACCTCTGAGAACTTGATTTATCACTTTGACTTATAAAGTGGACCCAAGAGAAAGCCATGAGTTGGAGGTAAATGTCACTCCTCTCCAAAGACTGTGTGTAGTAGCCCTAGTAGCTACATGAGGAACTGTCCCAAAGGAGATCCTGAAGGATACCCTTTAGGAATATCTAAAAGGCAATGCCTAAGAATTCTCTTTTTGGCACAGAGAAGAAGAACGACTTCTAGGTACAAGCACTCTGCTAGAAACCTGCAACTCACTGCTGTGATAGATATGTTTCCTTGATTATGGCCATGAGAAGATACAACTGCTCCCGGTAGAATTAGTTTATATCTTATCCATCAAAGGCTGTTTTCCACATTCAGCTTCAGCCTCCACATTTCCTGACCACAGTGTTTGGTCAAAGATTTATAGATAAATACTGGTAACAGGCATTCCACTGCCACCCTTGCTGTTAAGTGTTATCTACTTGTCAAGAGTTCAGGAGCAGGGATGACAACATGGTGGGACAGAGGGAAAAATAAAGCCAATTTAGTGTTACAACAACAACAAAGCTGATCATCTGAGGTTCTAGTGTTAATGCCAATAGGATGTGGAGAGTGTAAAGAATTGCATGAATTAGGTCTTTGTTAGAGAGATCTTAACACAAACATTTGAAGGATTTGCCCAAAGAGTTTCATATAATTTGTGTGAGCTTCCCTTTTGCCTTGCCTGTCCTTAGTGGTGGGAAGAATCGCAAATGTAAGGTACAGGTGGAACAGATCTAAGCAATACAGAGCAAGCTGAGTCCTACTACAATACAAATGTTCCTTAAAATGTCTTCTCAACACTTTATCCTGATTTAGAAACAATTACCTCAAAATTATCTTTAGCCACTCAATTCACCTGTCTTTTGGTGGTTACCTGATTTGTCTGATGGCAGTATGTTGCCCTAACCATGCAGCCTGCGTTAACCAACCTGCTTTGCAAACTCCAGATATGTTCTTTGACACCTTTTAGGGTCAAATGGGAAGACCTAAAATGTTTTTAACTTCAAATAATTCAGAAAAAAGCTTGAGCACAGTGCCCAATATCTCCTCCTTTCACCACACCAGAACAATGCCTAAAAAGTTTGAGTTATTTCATGTAACTTAGAAATGTGAATGTGTTACGAGTCAGCTTTGAATATGGCCTCGATTCCAAAAGGTGTTATCATCAAATCAAAATTATTCACACATGTCAAGTTAACATTTTATTTTTATTCCTTACTCAATTTTTGGCAAGCTTACAGGAGCTGTCAGTGTTTCAGTATTTTGAGAAGAATATTTTAATAAAACAGTGATGTGCTGAAAGGGGTTCACAAGAACTCACTAGAGGCCCTTGTTAAAATTCTGCCACCCTTCAAAAAATTATTCTCTTGCTTCTCAAGGAGTTCACCCCCTCTCTGGATACTGCTAAATCATTTCTGCCAGGGATGAGTTTCATCCCTTGGGGCTCATAAAGATACTTCTGAAGATCAAATTGTTTGCCTTTGAAATAGACCAGATTGCATGAAATAGCAGACACTTTAAAAATAAATTCCTGGGGTAGCAACACTTCCCTGCTCCCCCCGTGCCAGCATCCCATCCAAGCTCTGCCACCCATACCTCTCATTGTGTTATACTATCAAGTACTCAGTCTATTTCTCGGGAACAAAGTATAAACAGTTCCAGCAAGTGCACTTAATGTAACTGGTTTTTTTTGTTTTTTTTTTTGCCAAGTGGCGTTGCCTCCCTGCTAAGCTGTGGTTAAAGGAACCTTTCATATATTACGGTAAAAGAACAGCAGAGCCAGGTTCTCCCTGCTAGCGCATAGGGTTTGAGTTTAATTCAGTTTAAAGGAGGAAATTTCTGTAGGACTCTGGTGTTAAAGTATTGTAACATATGACTGCAATAAAATAAAAGAATATTAGGTGCAATGAAAAAATGCAGTTCTTGATATAAAAATTGGAATTCTGGTAACATAACCCAAAGTGGTTAATTCTTTATTACTTATTTTGATGTGATTGAAGTTCTAACTTAAGGCTGTGTGGATTTATTTGACGTTTGCCTGAAGACCTGATGTCTCAGTTCCCACATATGCCAGACCTTCTTTTAAAGTGCTTATTCAAAAGAAAATATCTGAGTTGAAATCCCCTGTCTCCTAAATGTGATCTTCCCAGTCACTCAAAAGTGGGATCTTATCTGTTCCTTTGTGTTGTGTAGGATATCCATGGACCATATTCTGCTATCACACAATTTGTTCTAAGATATTTTTCTTTGTTTAAAAATAGAAGTAAAACCTTTCACATGTGATCCAAGTGTAAATGAATAAATATTGTTGCTATTCATGAGCCAAAAGAAAATGTGAATGGTCCTTTTTCTCTTCATTGGTTTGTTAATCCCAGAACATGAAGAGGACTACTTAAACTGGAATATGATTAACTCCTTTCACAGCGAAATTCAAATGGCTCATCTGATACGTTGTATAGCTTTACTTTGTTTCTCCCAGTTCAAAATCTGTGGAAACTGAAAGGAAAATATAGACCACCATTTAAAATAAACAGAACTTTATGTAACAGCTAACAAGTATAGCAACTATTCTACTGTTGCATTGTGTGTTTTCAAACACTTTTTAAAAGTGATGTGAACTGTGAGGTCCTGCTGTTGTGACCTAGAGAGTTAAAATCCTCTTTAATGGTATCTTGCTTCTAGGCAAGATTTAGGTTTGCTACTTGTGTTCACTTACTTGTTCACTGCCATTAGTTCCATTTCTGGGGCCAGTGCTGGAGAATAGTACTGATGTGCCTCATATGATCTGTTGTGTGGTCATCTTGATAAAAATTAACACAACAAACATTACTTTAATAGAGGGTATCACTTAAAACCTACTTCAAGAAGGTTCTGTTTGTTTATAAACTACAATATCATTATATTCTTAGTGATTTCTTTGAAGGGAATAAGACATGACTGTGAACAGATAGCTCTATTTGGCAGGAGCATCAAGAATCTGAGTCTGTAATCCCACTACTGGCTCACTGGCAAAATCTGGGGAAGCTACTCAGCCTCCCTGTGTCTTAGCTTCTCTCTCTTAGATAGTGTAAGATATTACCTCCTCTGTGAAGAGTTCTCAAGTGAACTTTGATGAAATGTGTTATAGGAAATACAGATGCTAGTAATATTTTGATAGACACACAGGATCAAAAGTGGCTGAATGTCCAGGAGAATTATTATTCTCCTTAGTAGTTCACAGCTGCAGTAACTTTTGCTGACTGGCAAATGGCTAAAGCCTGGAATTTCTGCCTTATTTTAAAGACATGAAATGTGTAGTTACTCACTCAGAAGAGTTAGAGTTGAAGGGAAGTGTATAATGTATAAACACGTATCAGAAAATACTGCTTCATATGCAATTTAGAGTCAAGGGAAACATACTTTTCTAAGGAAGGTAACTGTACTAATACCCATAAATCAGTAGATTATGTAAAGTTGTGGACCCAAAATTTAGAAGATTACACTTTCTTTCTTTTTTTCTTATTTTTTTCCTTTGTTTTTGGTTTTTAAAAATATTTTCATTGACAAGATTATTGTCAGAGCTGTAGCAAAAATCTTCAATCTATATACTTCTTGTATGTCCCAAGTTCATAGTTGTAGCTAATGAGGATTTACAGGGATGTTCACTGAAACAATAATTTTATTTACATTTATTTATTTGTTTGTTTGTTTGTTTGTTTATTTGTTTAATCACATTACAAAAACCTCTACTGGGCAAGAATACTCACAAACTTACTTTTTCAGTTAAACATTTGCTTTTTTATGTTAACAATGATGGCTTATTCAGTGTGTGATTTTTGCAAACAATTTTTTCAAGTACGACCTGTGGTCTTTAATCAGTCAAGAGTTGCACTGATTTTGCCATGATAGCTGGAGAAGTGTGAAGTGTGAAAATTCTTAATACTACACCCAAGCAGACAACAGAAGTCTTAGAGAAGTCCTGAAGTACCATGTTCTTTGAATTGAAGTGGACATATTTGTAATGGTATGTTAGCCTCACACAGCATATCACTGAAAATTAGTGTGGCATGTCGTCCTGGTGAACAAACCATCATTTCTGGGAGGAAGAGTAAAAGCAGGAGTTGGGAAGGTGAGAGTGTGCAGATGTTGACAAGAGTCCTGGTATGAAAATCAAGGCAAGTCTTGATTGAGTGTCTAAACAGCAATTCAGAGAGAATGCTTGATTATTCAGGCCAGAAAAGCTACTGAGAAAAATAATTGCCTGTGCTGAAGATCTCTATGGACTGTTCAGCTTGGTGGCAGCAACAGATAAAGAGGTCCTATTTTTTTTGTTTTCTTTTCTTTTGTTTTGACAATGCTTCTATTGAATTAGCTTTATCCTGACTTTGCGTGCTTTCTGTGACATATTAAGCAGAGCAAGTAACTGTTAGATCTGTTCTCTGAGTCAGCAGAGTTTTTAAGGAAAATTGAAAGGTATCATTAGTTTAGATTGCTTCAGAATCCTTAAAGCACAAAAGAGGATATAAGAAATGTCAACATAAAAATCCATCATTAGACTTTCCCAGTGAGAATTTCACTGACTGACTGTCCAGGGTACAACATTTATTTTGAAAGGACAGTCCACTGTCAATCCTAGCCCATTCAAAATATGTATTTCTTCACAATATAGCCATGTGTTCATTGAATTCTGTATATATATTGTCTTTATTTACTTACTCTTTTTTCATTTGTGATCTGTGTTTACAATACGTTACAGAAATGTTGGGATGGGCTACAGTTGTTAAAAATCGTGTATGCTGTTTAGTGCAGAGTGGCAATGATTTATGTTGCTATGTAGTATAAGTGCTATGGAGATATGCATTACAAGGTTGGATGGAGATTGTTACAATGATAGCGCAGAGCATACATTTGCTAACTTTTCAGGTGATGGAAAGAGAGAACATATTACCAGGAATCTAATGATGAATTTTGAAACAGTTGTGTTTCTTTGATATTGCATAACATAGCAGCCTAACAGTTCCAGTCTAAAGACAGACATGAGTCTTGTTACATAAATTTCATTTCTGTTTAGATGATGAGTTGCTGAAACATCCTTTTACAGTAGCAAACTGAAGTAATACATTCTGTTAAAAAAAAATATAGGCATACAAGAATAGATTTCTCTTGATATTTTAATTGTTGTAGTTCTGATCCTAGGATCTCAGGATCCATTAGCACAGAGCTGCTACACATCTACAAAGTGTACTTGGTGTCTGCAGTAACAGTGGTTTAGGCCTGAATTCAGATTGTAATACAATTTGGATAATAAAAAATGGAAGTGACTCCAGTAGACTTCAGGAGAGGCTGGTGAAATAGTTCCTTCTCTAAGGAAAGTATAAAATCATATTGCATGAGTCATTCTGAAAGTAATGGCTCCTATTTATTTCCATGGAAATGACAATAGACACAAAGAGCAATAACAATATTTGATAGAACAAATCCTCAGCTACAGAACACTGTTTTGTCCACGTTGTCACCACCGTTAACATAGGTAATCATTCACCAGCAATTAAAAAGAGCCTGAATGTCGTGCTAGTAAATATCTGTACCAGCAGAGGTGTCCCACTCTTGCCACTGCTTAAAATGCACCACCCACTGCCTCACTATCCTCAAACCACTGTTAGGTCTTCATAAATGTTCATCAAGCACTGATGAATGTCAGCGGTTGCCATTTTTTTCCACATGGAGGAATTGAATGAAACACCTTTGCTTGATTTCCATGTCAGATGCCATTTTGTCAGGCTGCCCCTCTGCCGCCATCTGTCACACAGCAACAACATGTAATGGAATATTGGTGGGAAGGTTCAATCTCTACTGCCATGCTACATACATCTGCCTCTGATGTTGTGGGGCAACATAATAAAACAGGAGGTATTGCTTCCAGAGCAGCCCTCATAGTTACTATTTGTACAATATGGCTATCCAAAATTTCAGAATGGAGAAATTTGAACAGAAGCAGTGACTTTATAATTAGAAGAGGACATAGGAATTTCTGACTGAAAAGTCTTCAACAATAGAGCACAGTACTTCTCACAGTGCGTAGACTGTGATGCCTTGCTATACTGAGTCACATCTGCAATACTTGACTTACTCTGCTGTATGGGGAAAGTCCTTAGGCAAAGATCATGTTTTCTTATCTGAGCTGTGTGATGCTTTACTCTCTTCTGCTTTCTTTTTATGCCTTGAAACACTTTTCTTTACAGGTTTAAAGTAATTGATTTCTTGTAACTCCACACTTTCTTTTAAAACCCCAGCTTTTGTGAAACAGGCAGTTAATTCTCAAAAAAAAAAAAAAGAAGAAGAAGAAGAAAAAAGAATCTCACACTGCTGTGGATTATGTTACTCTCTATAACCCATTATGTTACTATCTTACTATCTATGGCCTAGGATTTTCAGTCATGCTTTATTCCAAGCAGAAATAAGGAGGTCTGCATTTCTGTCTTCATGCTTTGTCTATACTAACTAAAATGGGATCAGGCATGGGCTCAAGCATAGGACTGCAGGTTGAATGGTCTGAAATAATTCCCAGTGTTTAATGTGAGTTCAGCGTCAGATCTGGCTCCCTTCATTAGATATGGTTCTCTGTCTGTCTCTGCACTGGGAAAAAAATAACAAAATCAACAAGCCATAACTTGTTGGACAAGTTTGAGGGACAAAGAGGCATCATGAGCACCAGATGCATTGTAGCGCAGACAGCCCATTTTGTTTAGCAGCTGTGCCTGTGCTTGCCAAATAAAGCCAGGCATGCTAGAGAGAGAGAAGGTCTCCAGCCATGAAGTTACCCACTCTTTGTAAAAACTTAGTCAAGAAAAGTTCTTTTAAACTCTGATGATACATACCTCTGTACCACCAAAATTAGACATGACTATTTGGCAGCAGATGAAGAGATCTTGCAAATGTGGCTGCAACTGACTGAGAGGCTGTATCAGTGGGAGTACTTAGAAGCCAGGAAGTAGAATCGACATTACTCAGTACATACATTGGTGACCTTGAGAATAAAGTTATTTCCATACTGATTAAAATTTTTAGACAACAGACCTGAGAAGTAGAGTAAATAGAGAAGATGGTAAATTAAAAATCCAAAGAGGTCTGAATACTTTGAGGTATTTGGTAGATCAAAAAGAGACTAAGTTTCTATAAAGAAAAGCAATGTGATGCATCAGAAGAATGTGAAGATCTTGTTGAACATCTGTGAGTTTAGATAGACTTTTGCAGCATCAGTTTTGTCCTTTCTTTGTTGCAAGACTTTTCTTTGTTCTTGTGTTCTCTCTAATCACACATATGGGCCAAGAGCATGGTACAGTACAATTGCATCATTTAAAGGTCTGAATACTCCAGATACTTTCATTATATATGGACTTTTAGTACCAAATCCATCCCACCTGAGTCAAAACTCTAGATTAGATACTCAGTTATAAAAGTCATATAGGATGAATCCAAACCTCACAGGTTAGAAAAACACTGACCAGTTGAGTGTTTTCATCCTCATCTGTTCTCTGAGTAGCATCCTGGCCTCACCAGTTGTTTTTGCAGAGCATGTTTTACTAGAGGCAAAAAAGAGAAATGAAGAAGTCATGAGTCCACATGGAAAACCTCAGAGATGGAGTACCATTCCCATTTCATAGTAAGGAAACGAGGCAATAGCACCAATTTCTCTTGTGATCCAAGTGTCCCAATGAGTTGAATCATCAAAGGTTATATTGAATAACTGTTAAGCAGAGTACGGTTTGAAAGAAATTAGTGTCTTGTAATAACTGTAAGGATAAAAGACTCTAAAATATCCAACTATATATAATACCTCTGAAATTAAGTTGCGTAATGTAATGACATGTTATGCTACCATTAACACGTTATAACTATGTAATTTGGAAGGCTAATTTTTTTTGTAAAACCACTTAACTACATAAAATTGAAAATAATGATTATTGTAAGTACTTCAATTTTTTGTCTTTAGAAGTTCAAAATTAAATATGCCATATACAGTTATTTTATGGTGATGTGTAATTTTATGAAACGGCCGTATAACATGTACAGTAATTATTGACATAAAAATCCTAAATACATAAATCACAGTGTATAAAATCTGTTATAACACATTAACTTTACCAGCAGCCAAGGTAAGTTACTCAGCATCTCATTGACATAACGCCCAGAGCCGACCAAAGTATCTAGATAAGATGACAAGAAATTGCAGATCTCAGCAAAGGTATAAAACTAATCATATAAAATCATTTTGGACCTGAAAGTTCTCCTTTGTAATTACTTTTGACTTTCTAGTACCTATTTATTTCAAATCTTTGAAGAGCAGCATGGAAAACTAAAATCTGACGGGTCATCCAGATGGCCTTCTTAGTCTAGTTGTAAATGTTTCTTGCAGTTGAGTTCCCATCAGTCCCTTGGAGACTATTCAACTGCCTAATTCATCTCATTTTCAGGATTTTTTTTTTCCAGCCTAATTTTTTCACTATCGCCCTTGCTAATATGCTTTAAAAATTTAGACTGTTATCATTCTCCCCATATGTCTTACTTATGACTGTGTGAAATTATATGTATACATGTCTTCCAGCCTCATAACCATTTCTATTAGTCTTCTCGGAACTCTCTGTAAATTGTTGCTATCAATTAGAGAGGTCTTCTGCACTGAGTCATAAATCCATATATATTCCGGCTACTTTGGGGAAACCAACCTTTCCTGCTAATGAATCAAAGTTATTAAAAGGAATATTTATTTCATGTCAGCATTAGTGGAGAGAGAAAACTCAGTTGTCAAATCAACAGCAAAAATGTGAGCTTACAATGAATTAGAGCTGATCAAAAAATGTCAATTCTCACATTTTAAAATTAACCTTCACTCCAAAGAAGTTAGATCTCTTTGTAAATCTTTCACTAAGTTTAAAAAAAGAGACAAAAATCATGTTTTGAAAGATAATCTGCATTAATAATAATAAATCAGATACACAAATCTTTTCACTCTCCATACATTCAGTTAATACCACTACTGGCTTCATATAGATGGTCAAAAATCATTTTATTGCCTTCTTCTCAACCATGGAGTACCTATTCTGACTTTGTATCTTTACTGAGTTGTTTCAGTTTGTTGTTTTTTTGTTGTTTGTTTTTTGTTTTTTGTTTTTTTTTTTTAATATACATTTAGATAAATCTAGGCATTAAAAATAACAGTAATGATATTTGTATGAATGTTTTACTTTATCAACAGACTTTGAAGTCTTCCATTTGAAATTTTGACAAGTGCACATTCACTGGGAAATATGTTTCACAGTCATTTTTCGATCAACTTTCGTTCAGGAGATAGACCTAGAAAAGCTACATTCTCTAGCATATCTTCTTGATTTCACAGACTAAAAGAGATGATTGACAGTTTCAAAGCACTTCTAATTCTATTATACATTATCCTTAGAGGATACAGCTGATCCACTAATGGGCACAGAGACTTTTATAGAAAAATACAGAAAGAGAGTTTATGTGAGTTATCTCATGTGCAAGACAGGCTTTGCAATCTCGTAAGAGAGAGAGAGATTTTACATGTTCTTTGTCATGTAATGGTCCTAGGAAATATAATGAGCTATCATAGATATGGGTAACTTTGGTCATCCTGGGCATTTGGAAGAACACAGTAGGACAGAAGAATAATAGAGTCTGAATGCCCCTCCCTCCTCTAGAGTTTCTCCAGAATCTGTCTTCTGCTGCTGCCTTACAATGCCAGAAATCTTCCAGAATAGATATCTCACAGAATGAGAAAGAGGTAAACAGAGTAGCCTATGCTCCATGGTTGAGTAGGAGGGGATAAAATGATTATAGGCCTCTCATAGATATCCTATGGCAGTAATTGACTGAGAGGATGGAGAGTTAAGGGATTTGTGTGCCTGCTTTCCTTTGTGCACCTGATTTATTGTCGTTGAACCTTATTCTGGTCTGTAAACTGCGTCCAACTGGAAAGTAGATCTGTCTCAGCCTTAAAACACTGTTCAGTACTGCAGTGTTAAAGAGTTTCCAAATAAACATGAGTGATGATGCAAAGCAAACATAATCATCTCAATATAATTGTGTCTCCGCTTCCCTCTGATACTGAGGAGTTTGTAGTACAATGGAAACATGAAGGGCAAGGGTGCCATCCTGCAAAATCCAGAGTATTTGCAGCAGCACTGGGTAAGCCCAGCATTTCCTCCTAGCAGCCAATGATTTGCTTCTCAAAGGCCTCCTTCAGCAGATTTTTCTTTCATAAATATGTTCACTGTCTCCAGCACAATGTAGAGGATACTTAGATTGCTTTACCAGGTACTATTTAGGTATTTACTGAGGCCAAGTATCAAGAGAGCAGCAAAGTATTTGTATGAGATATTTCATAAAACTCAGTGTAGGTATTCAGACAGATCTAGCTGAAGCAGTTTTACTAGCATTCCCAAACTTTTATACACTTGAATAATTTATTTCATCATGCATGAACTTTGCTCCTGACATTTATTTTCTCAAAATTGTATATCCAACATGCCTCTGTAAATTCAGCAGAAATACTGGAAATCAGGGTGTTTTTTAAAATGCTAAATACTCTTTTCAACAAAGAAGAAAAAAAATATAAAGTGTTTAAGAACCTTCTAAGAAATGGAAAGGAAAGGTGTTAACTAAAAAAGAATAAATATTGTTAAAAATTTTTGACAGAAACGGAAGCTACTGAATTGAAAATTTATGCTGCCACTCAGAAAGTCTAGTCTACATGTGAGGATGTGACAGTGTGCTAATAATATTCAATGGTATTTTAATGCTAGATTTTGTATTAATCCCGGATGTCACTGGTTTGTTTTCTTTTGCCTATGCAGTGTACAGGCACAAGAGTCATTAATGTCAGTGAGGATTAGTATCAAGAGGAGACTATAGATCCCCAAGATATTTTTTCATAATACTGAAGACCAAACTATGGAGGATCAATAATGCGCTGAGGACACATCTTCTTCCTAGCTGTGACATACAACATGCTTTTTAATGTCAAACCTTAGGAAGAAAGCAGGCAACAAGAATAGGAAATAGCAAATCATTTGGCTGGCTCATTTGAACTGAGTAGCGTTTTCCAATGAGAAAGTGGAGCAAATACAAGTAATTATTACTGATTCCTGTTATGCATTTTTATGGATTTTTTTATTTTTTTCAGATTAAATGTGATATCCTACTGCTAACTGGCAATGTTTTATAGTGCCTTTTCTGCAAGCCTGTCACTTTGGCTAACAAAATATTATCTGGCAGGGTAACCTCAAGAAAAGCCCAAAGGGAGTTAGGTATCGTCATAATGCGTTCTGTGAACAGCTTGGAGTTGAAAGGTATCCTGCAGTAACTATTCCATTTATACAGAATTTCTGCAAACAGAGTTAAGTAAATGTTTTATACCAGTATCCTGCTGGCTTTTGACTGTGGATAAAGATGTTGAGTGTGGCGCCTTTGAAATATGGGCTCTAATTTATGCAATTTGCACTATTTTTAGTGTCAGACAGCTGTTATAGCTGATTTTCTTTTCCTTCAAATGAAGGACATTGTTGTTTTTTTTATGAGTTATTAATATTAGTTGATAATTTTTGTGTAATATTAAACTTTGAAGCATGACTATATTTAAAGAGGAATAAATTCAAAATTCTGGAAAGATATAATGTGCTGTAATGGTATTATTTTCCTTAAATCACATTACATTATAATTATGAGGGAAAACCTGTTTTAAAACTTCCTACACTTTTCCAAAGACAGTGATAGTTGCTATTGAGAGTAAGGTCAATGAAAAAAAAAAAAAACATACTAAAAATGTGAAGAAATCAATAAGTAGCTAAATTATTTAAGGACAAAATACAACAGGGTGTCTTACTGTCATGCACCATACCCTGCATTGGAGAGCAGACAGGTGGATTGTCTATAGCCAGCACTGGTTTGGACACTCTCTCCAGCATGCTCATTAGTAGCTCTGCGCCTGGGCTCCCTGTTAGTAGAAAGGCAGGGATCACAGCAGGGAAGTTAGATCTCAGGCTTCTCACATTCCTGCTCTATCTTAGCAAAGCTTTGCAAAGCCTTTTCTGGCAGCTCATTAGTAGGTGCACTGATGCATAAGAGAAAGTCATTAGAAGTGTTTTTCAACATTGGCTTTTGATCAGGTGACTAGTAGCTTCATAGAGACATTTACTTACATTGTTTTCTGTACGAGATTTTGTTGCTATATTGAGAATGACATACATATGAAATGTGGAAAACTAGCTTGACCTTTCTATGACAAAAGAAAAAAAAGCTCCATTAGTTCCCCGAATCTTGTCTTTATATTGTCAACTATGACGTAATAGAAGCACAAAGTACTCGCTCTTTTAACTTTAATAATCTATGCCAAGTTCAACTATATCATTTGATATGACGTTGTGACAAGAAGGACACCAATACAGAGGAATACAATTGGCATGCCTTAAGCTTCATGAGTTACCTTTAACGACAAGTATTAGCTACTTTCTTCATACAGACTGGCATTTTTAGCATTTTAAGACTAAATCTATCTATAGGGTAAAGTGAAACACACAGTAAAATTTTATTGAATCAGATAGGGCGGAATGCTTAAGTGCCCTAAGTAGTGTCTTCACTTGGAGGATTCCTTGTTTCATGGGAATATTTTTCTAAATGCTAAGAAAACTGTGCAACTTTGAATGGAAATAGTTCTAACACAAACTATACCTGATAGGTAACCTTTCAGAATCAGTAGAAAATGATAGTGTTCACATAAACCAAAGAAGTAGAAGTAAGGTGCAGAAGTAAGACTTCAATAATAGATGTGTTTCTTTTGTTAGCTTTTTCCAGACACTTGAGTTTTGCATACAGTTTCCCCTGCTGATGTGGTGATACTCATCCAAACCCAAATGCCTGCCATAGTTCTCTAACACTTTTGCTCCCCAGAAAAATGCCATGTTAGGTACATGCGATGACATGCAACCAAAACAAGAGGAGGTAAACCTGCTTTTGTAAAAGTTTACTGAAACAAAATACATCAGCTTAATCAGGCCTGCTTCTGGCTATGTACGAACATGACATGCCAATTACATAAAGTTCCAGCTCAGCTAAGACTCCTGCTGACTAATTCAGTGTTGATTGTTTTCCGCTACATGGCTTTCAGTGCTTGTTAAGGCTGAAAAAAAAAAAAAAAAGGGAGAGGGGCCACAATTGTAGGAATTCTTTGCTTCCATCAAACTGTCTTATGATTGCCAGCAATTAGTTAAGCTCCTTGGCAGTAAAATGACAAGATGGGACTTGACCAAATACAATGTGTGGAGCACATAGGCATCTGCCCCAGCTGAAAGACATTACAATGTTTGTTAACCTTAAGGGTCATTCCTGATTCACTTCTGCAGACAGAAAACAAGATTTATATAACACAGATCAATACAGCCCTAAGACTTTCGCCATTGAGGATGCTAGATTGAGGCACTTCTCTTTATCAGTTTACCATGACACTAATGTATTTTGCCTGTTTTGCCTGGGCAGTGATGAATCTGTTGGCAAGAGAAAACAAATAAGTTCTGTTGTTGAGAGACATGTTGTCTATGATTTGTCTCAGCAGACATGCCAACTTGCTGGCCAATTCATTTCCTATTTAATTTAAGTGGCATATCTGTCTTCCCCTTTCTGGTATGTCTTTTGTCTGCTGCGCACCCATACTGGCACAGCAAGAGGAGCCTGCAGTAGATCTTTACAGGTAAGACTGATATAACCAGAACTGAAGCAAAGTATCAAACCCCTAAATTTTAATAAGCAATTCTTATTACTGTTTTCTAAATAGTTCTTTTCTCACTATTTGCAGTCCAAGGAAATCAGTTTAATCATCTAGTTCAGACAGATTGTAGTGATTTGCTTTACATACTCATAACCCAATGCCCTTAGAAATGATGTCCTGTAATGTTCTGTACTGATGTGTTCTTTGAGATACAGCAGATATTATTAATTCTTTTTCTATTTGCGAGAAAAATTTTAAATAAATTGATTTTCTTGGAAAGCAAAATTTGTATTAGGGGACAATCCAGCCTTTGCTGGGTGGGATAAACTGAGTGTTTAACCAGACTGCAGAATGAGTCTGTTAGTAGTTAGAATGAATGTTATTTGCGCCACATAAGTCCTTTCTCTTGCTTCAGAATGAAAAGTACAATTCTGATGCTGTTATTTTCTGTCTGTCATTATTTCATTAATGATTAAAGCAATTAGTTATAGTGGTTGCTCATATTTTCTGAAAGTCACATAGTATATAAATTCTATGTAAAAAAGAATGTGTCCTATAAAACCTATGCACATTGAATGAGCTTTTCCCAAAGAGACCCTATATCTGGAGGGGTGGGAGCCTGTATCAGAGTCTTCTCAGCTGAATTCCCTTCAGCCCTGGAATTTTCTTAGCCAGTTTGTTAACCTCTAGGGCAGGGTGCAGGGCCCATGTGCTCATTTGGGGCCAGATCCTGCCACTCTTATTTATTTTGAGTGGTAGCATGCTCCAAAAACAGTTAGATCAACTCCAATGGGACCATATGGTTCTACTCAATGCAAGAAATGGTGGCAGAATTGGGGCCTTGGGCTTTTTTCCAGAAATGCATAAGATGTAACAGATAGGAGTTGTGTTTTGAGAACAATATTCTTCTTATAACTCTGTCCTTCTTGTTGCTGTGATAATAGATTTTAGTATTCTGCATTTCACTGGCAATGTGACCTTTTTTTGATTCAGGAGACTATTGCTGTGGGCACAGGTTGTCATAAATTGAATTATAAAATAATTAGAATATCTGAAGTGCTAAAAGAGAGAGGGAGAAAAAAGGTAGCATTCAAATGGCTCAATCTGGAAAATATTTGCTATCAAGGTTAATGTCCAGTAGCAAGTACAACCTTATCATCATCAGTTTGTCCATCTACCACCACACGCCTGCAAGTTGCTAGTTTCAACAGGACCCTAAGCTAGGAAAAGGCTTACTGAAGACTGGAAAACAGTAGGGTAAACCGTCAAACAGCACTACTGTTTAGCTAGGATGGAATTCAAGCAATGGAATAGTTAACATAAACCACACTACTCAAATATGCTGGCTAAATCTCTGTGGCAAAACACATTAATTATAGTAGTCAGTTTACCTTTATCCTTCACAACATTTCTGATTAAAATTTCACACATTACAATGATATGTGTCTTTTCTACAAGCTATGAAATTTACTCAACGTCAGTAAGTTCTTATTTTGTTATTGAAAGAGCTGATGCATGTATTAAAAAATCAACTTTTGATCTCTGACAGTGGAATCAAAAACTTAACTTCTGTTCTGGATACAGTCATGCTACCTGCGAGCATCATGTGCCTGTGCAAAGCAGTCATTAGCAGTGATGGATAAAAAGGAATAAAAAAATCCCTAACTTTGCTGCCAATAGAGCGTATGTGGTTTCAAATTTTATATTTGCTAAGCTTAATTAAGCCATAGATTATGTTTTGAAAGGTATGTTCAATTAACTGAATCCCTCATGAGGAATTATATACAGGAAGAGATAATCACAACATTTATCTGGTTTACAAATGTATATGCTTAGGTTAAAAATGTTTTAGATTTTTATTCCACAGAGATATAAAGATTGATACAAAAATAATGTAAACCAATAATTACAAATACTTGCAACATTAATGTGTACAAAAGTTCTAATTATTTTCATTATTAAGGATATTAAAGCTATCTTTATTGGTAGATAATTACTGATGAAAGTCTCTTATATAAAATCTTACGTGCATCTTATTCAGGAGTTCATATTTTAAATAAAGTTGCATGCTTACAACCAGGAGATCCAGTAGGGCGTGTTAAGTACCTAAATCACCATGCAGAAATTCACCTCTGTGGAAAGGGAATGTGCAGAAAGTATGCCTAGTATAAACCCTTCAATTAAAGCATAAGTAGTGCTTGAATTCTGTCCATGTTCATTCCCCAAGCCAGCTGAATAAACCTAAAAATACATTAAGCCAATCTAATAGCAAGTGTGTGTTCTATGTTCAAGCAATTTCCTGCATCGTCATGTACAAGATAAAAATGAGTGTATAATTCCATGTACAATAATGGAATCAAATATAGAAAGTTTGTCAAGAGAGCAAAGTTGTGCGCTGTCAAAACAGGTGTCTGGACTTCACCTACACATACTTTTTGCTAATATATTTCCTTCCAAAGTGACGTTTATTCTGTGGGGTATCACCACTTTTCCCAGACAATGCACTGACTATTCTGATTTCACCAGGAATAGTTCTGAATGAACATTTTGCTTTGCTTAGAACATTGCTCGTTGATTTAAATAGGGGCTCATAGTCAGGCAGACTTTTGACTTGGCAGGAGGCAATTGGTTGATTGCTGGGAGGATACAGTAGAATGCTATAAAAGTAGTCTAGTAGGGAGGAAGCTCCTCCTTTGCAAATGGCACTCCTAGGGAAACAAATTGGAGATACATCGTTCTCTGTATGTGGAAGGGAAAATGCAGCTCAGATTGAGCACCTGCCTGGAGGATGCATTTGGAGAAGTGATAGCTCTCCTAACACAGCGCTCAGGGCACAGGCAGTGCTTCAGGGAACGGTGGTTCCCATAGGCTGATGTTTGTCTGAAAATGCAATGATTGAAGAACCCTACTGGTACATGGATGTTTTAGGGTTTAGATCTTCATCAGAATGAGTGCCTAAGACCGCATAAGAACATATTTTAGTACAAATGCCCAAATAATTGTATCACAGACAAAGCTGAAACTGAACAAATATCTAGACTAGTGCTGAAATTGTGCCACTGTATAATACAAAATTTAAGAACATAGAATGAGCTTGAGTTCATAAAATTGTGTAAAAGCAGCTTGAGGATAGGAAAGGATCATGCTCTGATCGTGAACTGATTATTACATTTTCCATTGAGTTTCATGGTCTGTAAAGTGAGGAAATAAAGGCTGAACCTTTGCCAGAACAGCTGGAAGATACCCTGATCTAGTAAATACCAATATAGCGAGTCCATTTCGTAGGCAGACAGAGTGTTACTCCAGCAGCTAAATAAGCAAGGTAATTCTTATGTTGGCTGAAAGGTAAATGTTATTGTTCTCTGTTCTACAATTGTCAGCACTCACTAATTGCTTCCAAGCAAAACACAGGTTTTTGAAAGCACTTCAAGACTTTTTCATTTATAAAGAGCTAAAGATGGACAATGGGATGAACTTTCTTGGTCAGAATTCTTGTGTAATAGAAATCTTGCATAAAAATAGTTTAGATGGAATTCTTGATTCAGATCTTCAGGGAATAATGCTTCCAAAATAAATACCCCAAAGGCCTCAATTTTACTAAATTAGTAATCTGTATTATCTTTTCTCCATAAAGCATTGATTTTATAAATGTTTTTTGAGTTTCAGATTAGAAATTTAATACTGCAGATTAATAAAGTGTTTAAATATAGGACAATCTCTGTCTCCTTATCTAATTAAATTCAACCAGCTGAACAAATTCCCTTTAGGTCTGACAGATTAACCAATACATGTTAGCACTTCTCTTTATGTGGATTTATAAAAAACAGTCATATAGATAAACTTAGTGATACTCGGCTATATCAGCCCACAAAAACAAGATGAACATGGCTTTTTGGTCTTTTCACAATGGTAAATGATTTTCTGACAGGAAAATTGTGTCACAACATCACAATTTAGCCCAGTGAATGTTGTCATAGTACATAATAATGTACTCCAAAATGACATCCAGATTTCCTACAAAAACTTTTTTTATTTTCCTGTAGCCCACCTTTTGAGTCTACATGAGTGCCAAAGTATCCATTTCTGAGCAAGTATTCCCCTTTCCAAATTATTCAAGTGCATTCTACAACCCAGTGGAAAAATATTAAGTGCTGTTCTACACAGCATGGCATCATTTAAATTTCATGACCTCCTTGTACTCAACAGCAAACCATACATTTTCAATTTACAAAACAGATTGGTTGGATTTTGTTTTAATTTTTTATGTTGTTTTTTTTTTTAATTTTATTTATTTATTTATTTTAAGAATATTCTTAGTTTCTGTTAATTTAGTAAGCTCTGAGGGAACATTGCTCCCTGGAGATGTCTGAGAAACGTGTAGATGTGGTACTTAGGGACATAGTTTAGTGGGCAGTATTGATAGAAGGTAAATGGTTGGAGTAGATGTTTTTCGAGTTGTTTTCCAATCTTTATGTTTCTATGCAGAGCTCCACAAAAAGAGCTGTTTGGAGCAGCCTCCTCTTGCCTCTCTCCTGGGAAAATTCCCCTCCTGAGACCTATAAAGGAATGCTAAGTCGCAGCCTAGAAGATTGAGCACCTGGTAGGAAGGCAGGGAAGCTTAGGTGCATACAGTGCACCTGAGTGATCAGAAAGGGAGGTTCCTGGCTCCTTTCCCAGACCTCATTTGAGGGTTAGCAATGGAGAGTATTTTGCTGGAGATCCCTGTGTACTTGAGGCCTTCTGAAGGTAAGTAGCTCTTTTTCTTCATTTCTGTGTCCTTGTTTGTTCTTGCTAAAGACTTGGCCGCTTTGCTATTATCAATGTATTTTCCATCCATGTTATACCATTACAGCCTCTGACATCACTATGCTGGTACCTCTGTGATGTGCTATGGAGCCAGAGCCAAGCACAGAAGTGGATCCAACATGCTCAAGTTTTATGTGCCATTTATATTTACCTCATTTCAGACTGAATGTGTTTGTTTTTGTAAGAAGGTGATCATGAAATAGGGGTGTGAAAATTTAGATAGCAGCTAATTAGTTTTAGTAGGACTGTTACAGAGTGTAATGGATTTTCAGCTTTCTCTATTCTTTATCCTCTGACTTAAGGCAATTATTTGACAGTACTGGTGGAATAAGTTATTGTTCATAATTTTACAACATAGGCTGCAAACTTAAGTCCATATCAATTAATTGAATTTATATGAAAGTGTTTACTCAATTGCAATTGGATTGAGCTATATTGCAGCTGGTGTTGAATTAACTTAACTAGTGGCTTTTCAGTTTCATTGCTTTATTACAAATAGGGTATATTTTACTGAACATTTCTTCCAATCGCTACAAAAAAGGAAAAGGTGCCTCTTGCTCCAGATAGCTGATAACCAACCTGTAAGGCCAGTTAATGTTTATGATGTTGGAGGGGAATGTAGGAGTAATATTCAGTATCCTCCACATCATCTGAGGTTGGAGAGCAGAGGAGCAGCCCCTGAAAACTCCATCCTTCTGAAAAATGGCTCCAGCTCAGTGGCTACAGCTGCAGCAATACCCTGTAAGAGACTATTATACTTCTCATGTGTGCTGACCAGTGGACCTACATAGAGTTTATTCCCTATGTAAAAGCTTCTTATTTCACTCCTATCTTCTGCCCTCTGGCACAGGGTTGTTGCTGCAAGTTTTACCGAAATCATACTTCCTAACTACCAGAAGTTGTATTCTAATCTGGGAAAGCCCTCTGTGGAAAGTATGGATATTAGGAAGAATTTCTTCTCAGAAAGAGTGATTAGACACTGGAACAGGCTGCCCAGGAAAGTGGTGGAGTGACTGACCCTGGAGGCATTTAAGGAAAGGGTGCGTGTAATGTTCAGGGTCACAATTTAGTGGGCAGTATTTGTGGTAGGTGCACAGTTGGATCTTAGAAATCTTTTTCAACCTTAATGATTCTATGATCCTTCTTCAGATACAATATGTGGTAGTTCTGGCATGAGCTGTCAGGGTGGACCATGGTACAGTGAACAGTAGGAGTCCACTTTGAAAGTGATTTTTTTCCAGAGCATAAAAACCTCCCTGGTACAGTTGTGTTTTCTGAAAAACTGTGTTTACTCTCTGTTTGAACTTGGAGTATTGCAGTATGCCCTGTAGTTGATCTTCAGCTAGTAAAAAATCAAGATCCACCTTTCCTAACTCTTTCTTGAAGCTCTTAATTCTGTGGGAAAGAGATCTATTGCAATCTGTTATGCTGATTAGACCTACTGTCAAGGCTACTAAAAGGCACAATTGTTTATTTGTTTGTTCACTTAGTGTAAACAGTGACTGGGTTGTTAGCTCTGTTTCTTATTAAGTTTTCCCAGCAACTCCCTTTCTAAAACTCTGTTTTCCCAAGTGTCTGCCAAATTTGAACCATCTGAGGTGAATTTTGCTATGACAGCATCTCATAAGAGTCAGATGTTCCAAGAATATGGCTAATTTAAAATTAAAAAAAAAAAANCAGCACCTCCTGTCAGTTATAAAAACAAGCCCATTTGGTTCATTAAAAATGTGTGTTTCTGTACATTTGAGGCATTTGGGAGTTCTTAGAATAAAAGAGCATGGAGAATATTTTGAATTTTTAATAATGGGATCCCTTTCAACATCTACAGAGATGGACTGAAATTGTTCTTCAGTTGAAATTAAATGAGAAGGCAGGGGGCATTATTTATGTCTTAGCATTGGACTTTTGGTTGGATATTACTTCACTTGAGAGACAACTTTCAGTGACTTCAGTGCTTGGGAATTTTTTTATTTTATTTACCAGTTTAGTGCAAGGCATGAATTGTTTTTACCTGGAAGAGATGTTTCTGTTTCTTTTATGAACACAGAGTTTCCTGGCTTTGACTAATGTGAAAAGCAGCATTTGATTTTCCATGGTAGTTCTGCAAGACTCCTGCACTTCTTCTCAAACAGGAAGAAAGTGCCTTAAAATGTCGCACATTTTAGTCAGTTTAAAACTGCTACGTGCTACTGCGTTTCATTCAGATTCACTAACGTCAGCCTGATTTAAAAGTGCTTGAATAACTTGAATTTCACTTCAACTTAATTAAACAGACATGAGCATTTCAGGAATGATTTTGATGCAGTCTGGACGCTTCAAGCCTTATTGTTGTCTCACACACAAATGAGCATGCAAAATGTTACTTGAAAGACAGATTTAGGTACCTAAGTTGTAGAGGCAATTATCCATTTGTGTACACCAGTGTAATGTCTAAGAATACAAAGTATTTATGTGTCCACTGGAGACTCACTGAGAGAAAAGGGCTCTTCAAATTGATTTTCAAACCATTATTTAAAACACAGAGCAATGAATTTAAAAGTCAGAAATATGATGTCTTGACAGCAGAAGATCAACAATCTATTTTTATCAGTTTAATAGAAGAATATGAATCTGAAAAATCAGAGGGTAGCCTCGTGTGTGTGTGCATGCATGATTTTTAATCTTATTTATACAGACTGAAATTAAAAGAAGGAATGGTACCAGATAATATGTGGGCTGTCATTAAGAAATACTCATCATACAACATTCCCAGCTCATGATGGCTCTTCGGATTCATTTGACCCTTGCTCTTGTCATGACTAACCGAGGTAAATAGGGGAGTGCTTCCACCATACAACACGTGACTGAGCTATTTTTGAAACAAGGTCCCCCAAAGCCACACTTTCAGCTGCACCTGGGGAAGATTCAACATGATAGGGCTGGGACATTGACAAACTCAGTCATGCTAAAGACACTTGAAAATCATGCTGGCTTTTCCCACGTATTACCATGCAGTACTGCCTGTGTTATCTGGACCAGAAATATTTCAAGTCTCTAGATCACAATCTTTTAAGACAGTCCTGTCACTTTAATTTGTCACTCACTGGTACTGTAGTGCACCGTAGCCTAGTCTCCTCAGCCAAGTGCCATCGGCTACTGTTCAGAAGAGAAACCTGTCACAGGAAATATCAAAGGTAAACACTGCCAAACAGAAAGTTTATGGCTGAAGTCACCACTCAGGGCTCTGTCCCCACAGGCCTGGCAGGTGGTATATTTGCCCCAAGCCCAACTGGAGAGATCAATGATTCCAGCTGCAGCGGGTACACATGCATCACTGCAGCTGTGTCCTGCCACCATGTCTGGAGCACTGTCACTCCGTGATCCCAGATCACCAGTGCCAGTAGCTCAAGCCTCTTCCTAAAGCAAGCACTGGTTGCACAAAGCAAATGCCACTGCAGGTCTGTAGAGTTTTTCTGCAGCACTCTTACCAGTATGAAAAAGCTTCCTTGCCGAGTGAAGGCAGCAAAGCCTTGTCATTTGTTTACACGCACCAAGACAGCATGACACAGTTTTTCCTTCCCTGAGTTGGATTTTGGGCTTCCCCTTTGGTTCCACCCCCACTGAAGCAATTAATCAAAATAAATGAGGCAGCAAACATCTGAGTGTAGCTGAGTTCAGATTGCAGTACATTAACTGTCTGACGGAATTTCATTTGCCATACTGAGCAGAACGTGCTCAAGGCTTTACTCCAATGTTTTGAAGTATGAGTTATTGGTAGAATACTGACTAGCACAGGGGATTAGCTGATCTTTGGTTTTATTGTTTATGATTTTTTGAATGTCTATGTATTTAATGCATCTCTAAAGAAACCATGGTTGCTGTTGTCCTTTATACCAAGGTTTCCTTTACATTTTTCTGATAGGAAAGGAGGCATTGAAGTAAGATAATCAGTAAATGTAAGTCAAATAATGAGAGAGAAAATATCTCAAACCTAGGCATTAATAAGTTCTTTTCATTAAAAAATCAGGATTTCCTATGAATCACAAGAAATCAAATGTCTTTCATCAAGGATACAAAAATAGGTATATTCCAACATTTAAAACAAAGACACTTGCTGAAGGCAATAGGTAACACCATTTTGGAAATGCAAAACTTAGAGGAAAAGATTCTTTTTAGTAGTGGTACCAAGACATAGAGATAGGGTTTTCTGAAGTGCATACAGAAGATCTTATTCTTGTTTGAAATTCTGGGTTTATTGGTTTTGATTTGACTAAAAATCTTTCCAGATAGCTTATAGGTGGTGTTTCTGTCCATTACCTTTTTGTTAATTCAGGGTTCTGAGGGTGATGTAAGAACGGGATAGCTGTGAAGCGTCCATACCTACAATGGCTTCAGTAGTCAGAGAGCAGATCTTGGCCTCTGAGTATGCCTCATTAATGAGTACAGGCTTTTTCTCTTGCTCATCCAATAAGACCTACCAGTTTATATGACTTATAAGCAATTAAGGAGCACCTCTGTGCAAGGTTTAAGTTCCTGATAAAAGAATGACTCAATGGTATCCTTATTCAGATTCCTAGGATCACTGTCCTGTAATAGCAATTTATAATTGAAAAGTTTCTGAGACTATTTAGAAGTTTTCAGACTCAGTTCCAAGAGGAAAGTTGTCATATTTTGCTAAGAGATGTTACTAAGCATAAGAAAATGCATGAAAATAAAATCTGGAGTTTGGAAGGGACATAAGTAGAAGTGTAGCTCTTGTTTTACAAGTGGAAGAAGAGAAACAAATAGTTTCAGTGGTTTCGTCAAGGTGACGAAAGGAGTCACTGGTGGAATGAAGAATTTTAGAAGTGGTGTTGCAAGCTGGAATGATCCACACGGCCAGGGGAATTTGGTATGAAATTGAATCTCATTTCATTTCAGTAAGACGTGCCTAATTAATCACCCCTTAAGGCCTTTCTGTTTTTCCTCTGATTCAGTTCAAGTTTTCATTCTGAGTGCATGATTTAAAAGAAAAAAAACAACAAACCACCTCTATCAAAAACTGTTGCTGAATCCCATCTTCATTTCTGGCAGAGTCTGGCAGATGAATCCTTCTCCATGCTGTGTGGCTGGGTTGTGCTGCAAAGCCAGGGTGGTGCCTGGGGCATGGTTGGGAGAAAAGGCTTCCAAGATCTGAGGGCCTTGAGGGTTTCCATCCTTCTTTGCATCTCTTACCCTGTATTACTCTGTACTTTCTCTGACAGGAACACAGCTGTTTTTGTTTGTTTGTTTGTTTTTGTTTTGTTTTGTTTGTTTGCAACTGAGACCTATATTGTATAAATGCAATATGCACGTTAAAATATTAAAAGGCTAACTGTTTGTTTGCATACCTGTGAAACACTCTGTAGAAGGATTAGGCTGGGTCCCTAAGGAGTCATTAACTTGCATTATATAGAAATATTTATTATTGTGGCATATGTAATGGATAATATTTGTTTACATTTTTTAATTACTCACATTTTCAACCAAGTAAATCTCCAAGGATAATGTCTCATTTACAAGTGTCCTGGCAAAAGGCAACAGAATGTAATCAGACATTACCAACAGTTCCATGACAACCTTGCAATGGTTTAAATAGGTATCCTAAGTAAAGATATAATTATGGTAAACAATAAGAAATACATATTTAAAAGGCATGCTTACACTGCAACACTGAAATGAAGGGGGCTTTTCCCTAGCTGCTCTGAATTTTGATCTTGTGCCACAGCCCTGCAAAGCCAAGGGAAAAATTTCCATCAGCAGCCTCTCACCACAAATAGTGGAGCAAGCAACTGGAACTTGGTATAGTCAGGATTTCCCAGTATGTCAAGTACTATAACTAGGACTGGCAAACAATTTTTTCTCCTAGAAAGTGCATGAATAAATAAATACAAAAGACATTAAACTTATTTAATTGATAGTAGTTTTATTTTAAGATTGAAGGAAAAGTATTCCCTTCTGCAAATTTTACTGCGATAGAGAGGTTGCAGTAGACAATTATAACCTCTCCTAATCAGAATCAGCCAAGGAATAAGTGATGTTAGCCCACAGGTTTGGCCTAATCATGAAATGTCTTTGGGCACTTTCTAAGACCCATCCTTTATTGAGCCTAATGTAAGCTATAGATCCTTCAAGAATCAGTAGCCCATTGTCTCAATCATTTTCAATAGACCATAAAACAGATTTTAGATAATAATATGTACAAATGCATTCACTTTGGAATATTATATAGAAAATAATTATTTGTGGCTTTCATGGAGATTCACTGGTTCTATGACAAAGAGTTTCATCCTAAAAATAAAAGAAAATACCTAAATTCTTTTAGTAAGGTAGAATGCTTAGGTAGAAGCATTATGAAGAACATCGTTCTTTAAAAATATCTTGGAAGTGAGCTAAGCAACCCTAGAGGATTCTGTGAACTTTGTTAGATTTCTCTTTTTTAACTTGGTAAAACTGTTCCTTGTGCTTGCTAAGGATTTCTCTTCCTTACCCTTGCTTACCATCCACTTACTCCTTCTTGGTAATACTTCCAAGACTTAGTGGCAGATTTTACCACATTGATATTGTTCTGCCCAAGTGGTGTTACTGGAAAAAATGAGCATATGCCCTGCAGTGCCCTTTGACCAGACAGCATGAGCTAGCGTGGAGTCCACTGCCATCTAGTAGGGAGTGGTGACTGGTGGGAGGTGGATCTTGAGGGTCCTAGCTACTTAAGCAATTGGGCATGATGGGCAAAAAAAAAAGAGAGAGCCTATGCACAAAGCTATTCTTAAGAGACGTGTTAAAATGAATTCTCTTTGAGCAATGTTTTCATTTCTTGTGTTAATGTAAAATGAAAATACAAATCTTCTGTCCAGAGTGTCAGATAAAGTAGCCACTCTTCTTTTTGGTTAATGTTTTTTCTTTCTGTGGCATAATGTATCTTTGTATTAACCTGGAGTACCAAAACCTGTTACTTAACTTTTTTTATAGCATATTTTTGGGTGTTATTTAGAGTAGTACAACCAGAATATCTTTGCAGTAAACCCTCCCTTTAGCTGCCTGTAGTTACTAAAAGAAAGCAGACCATTTAGAACAAACTGCAAGGCATTCCATTCCCAACTTCAATAAGAAGATCCATTCACTTTGTTGCTGCAGTGGAAGGAGTGTATGCCATGCTGCTTTCTTAATATCTTCGAAATCAAACTCATGTCTTAAAAAGATTCTGTAATTCTCACATTAATTAACTCTAATAGAGTTTGGTTTGCCCAGTGAGAGAAGTATAAACCTTTAAAA
>VXAB01012515.1:484958-614703 GCA_013399175.1 Odontophorus gujanensis
AATCAGTAAATGTAAGTCAAATAATGAGAGAGAAAATATCTCAAACCTAGGCATTAATAAGTCCTTTTCATTAAAAAATCAGGATTTCCTATGAATCACAAGAAATCAAATGTCTTTCATCAAGGATACAAAAATAGGTATATTCCAACATTTAAAACAAAGACACTTGCTGAAGGCAATAGGTAACACCATTTTGGAAATGCAAAACTTAGAGGAAAAGATTCTTTTTAGTAGTGGTACCAAGACATAGAGATAGGGTTTTCTGAAGTGCATACAGAAGATCTTATTCTTGTTTGAAATTCTGGGTTTATTGGTTTTGATTTGACTAAAAATCTTTCCAGATAGCTTATAGGTGGTGTTTCTGTCCATTACCTTTTTGTTAATTCAGGGTTCTGAGGGTGATGTAAGAACGGGATAGCTGTGAAGCATCCATACCTACAATGGCTTCAGTAGTCAGAGAGCAGATCTTGGCCTCTGAGTATGCCTCATTAATGAGTACAGGCTTTTTCTCTTGCTCATCCAATAAGACCTACCAGTTTATATGACTTATAAGCAATTAAGGAGCACCTCTGTGCAAGGTTTAAGTTCCTGATAAAAGAATGACTCAATGGTATCCTTATTCAGATTCCTAGGATCACTGTCCTGTAATAGCAATTTATAATTGAAAAGTTTCTGAGACTATTTAGAAGTTTTCAGACTCAGTTCCAAGAGGAAAGTTGTCATATTTTGCTAAGAGATGTTACTAAGCATAAGAAAATGCATGAAAATATAATCTGGAGTTTGGAAGGGACATAAGTAGAAGTGTAGCTCTTGTTTTACAAGTTGAAGAAGAGAAACAAATAGTTTCAGTGGTTTCGTCAAGGTGACGAAAGGAGTCACTGGTGGAATGAAGAATTTTAGAAGTGGTGTTGCAAGCTGGAATGATCCACAAGGCCACGGGGATTTGGTCTGAAANCCACACGGCCAGGGGAATTTGGTATGAAATTGAATCTCATTTCATTTCAGTAAGACGTGCCTAATTAATCACCCCTTAAGGCCTTTCTGTTTTTCCTCTGATTCAGTTCAAGTTTTCATTCTGAGTGCATGATTTAAAAGAAAAAAAACAACAAACCACCTCTATCAAAAACTGTTGCTGAATCCCATCTTCATTTCTGGCAGAGTCTGGCAGATGAATCCTTCTCCATGCTGTGTGGCTGGGTTGTGCTGCAAAGCCAGGGTGGTGCCTGGGGCATGGTTGGGAGAAAAGGCTTCCAAGATCTGAGGGCCTTGAGGGTTTCCATCCTTCTTTGCATCTCTTACCCTGTATTACTCTGTACTTTCTCTGACAGGAACACAGCTGTTTTTGTTTGTTTGTTTGTTTTTGTTTTGTTTTGTTTGTTTGCAACTGAGACCTATATTGTATAAATGCAATATGCACGTTAAAATATTAAAAGGCTAACTGTTTGTTTGCATACCTGTGAAACACTCTGTAGAAGGATTAGGCTGGGTCCCTAAGGAGTCATTAACTTGCATTATATAGAAATATTTATTATTGTGGCATATGTAATGGATAATATTTGTTTACATTTTTTAATTACTCACATTTTCAACCAAGTAAATCTCCAAGGATAATGTCTCATTTACAAGTGTCCTGGCAAAAGGCAACAGAATGTAATCAGACATTACCAACAGTTCCATGACAACCTTGCAATGGTTTAAATAGGTATCCTAAGTAAAGATATAATTATGGTAAACAATAAGAAATACATATTTAAAAGGCATGCTTACACTGCAACACTGAAATGAAGGGGGCTTTTCCCTAGCTGCTCTGAATTTTGATCTTGTGCCACAGCCCTGCAAAGCCAAGGGAAAAATTTCCATCAGCAGCCTCTCACCACAAATAGTGGAGCAAGCAACTGGAACTTGGTATAGTCAGGATTTCCCAGTATGTCAAGTACTATAACTAGGACTGGCAAACAATTTTTTCTCCTAGAAAGTGCATGAATAAATAAATACAAAAGACATTAAACTTATTTAATTGATAGTAGTTTTATTTTAAGATTGAAGGAAAAGTATTCCCTTCTGCAAATTTTACTGCGATAGAGAGGTTGCAGTAGACAATTATAACCTCTCCTAATCAGAATCAGCCAAGGAATAAGTGATGTTAGCCCACAGGTTTGGCCTAATCATGAAATGTCTTTGGGCACTTTCTAAGACCCATCCTTTATTGAGCCTAATGTAAGCTATAGATCCTTCAAGAATCAGTAGCCCATTGTCTCAATCATTTTCAATAGACCATAAAACAGATTTTAGATAATAATATGTACAAATGCATTCACTTTGGAATATTATATAGAAAATAATTATTTGTGGCTTTCATGGAGATTCACTGGTTCTATGACAAAGAGTTTCATCCTAAAAATAAAAGAAAATACCTAAATTCTTTTAGTAAGGTAGAATGCTTAGGTAGAAGCATTATGAAGAACATCGTTCTTTAAAAATATCTTGGAAGTGAGCTAAGCAACCCTAGAGGATTCTGTGAACTTTGTTAGATTTCTCTTTTTTAACTTGGTAAAACTGTTCCTTGTGCTTGCTAAGGATTTCTCTTCCTTACCCTTGCTTACCATCCACTTACTCCTTCTTGGTAATACTTCCAAGACTTAGTGGCAGATTTTACCACATTGATATTGTTCTGCCCAAGTGGTGTTACTGGAAAAAATGAGCATATGCCCTGCAGTGCCCTTTGACCAGACAGCATGAGCTAGCGTGGAGTCCACTGCCATCTAGTAGGGAGTGGTGACTGGTGGGAGGTGGATCTTGAGGGTCCTAGCTACTTAAGCAATTGGGCATGATGGGCAAAAAAAAAAGAGAGAGCCTATGCACAAAGCTATTCTTAAGAGACGTGTTAAAATGAATTCTCTTTGAGCAATGTTTTCATTTCTTGTGTTAATGTAAAATGAAAATACAAATCTTCTGTCCAGAGTGTCAGATAAAGTAGCCACTCTTCTTTTTGGTTAATGTTTTTTCTTTCTGTGGCATAATGTATCTTTGTATTAACCTGGAGTACCAAAACCTGTTACTTAACTTTTTTTATAGCATATTTTTGGGTGTTATTTAGAGTAGTACAACCAGAATATCTTTGCAGTAAACCCTCCCTTTAGCTGCCTGTAGTTACTAAAAGAAAGCAGACCATTTAGAACAAACTGCAAGGCATTCCATTCCCAACTTCAATAAGAAGATCCATTCACTTTGTTGCTGCAGTGGAAGGAGTGTATGCCATGCTGCTTTCTTAATATCTTCGAAATCAAACTCATGTCTTAAAAAGATTCTGTAATTCTCACATTAATTAACTCTAATAGAGTTTGGTTTGCCCAGTGAGAGAAGTATAAACCTTTAAAAAGTTATTTTTTAGAAGCCTCTGAGTCCCCAGCCAACAGCAGCATTTCATGTGTACTGCATCAAATATATTTCTTCAAAATGAGTTTGATTAGAAGTACGTTAAGCTAATGAATTGTCAAAAACCAGTGTTCTTTAGAAGGCATATTTTTTGAAAATGCCTATTTTAATCTTTGTAATACAACCGTCTCTGGTATTTCTGACATTTGGTAATGCTTCCAGACACATTCATGGTGGTCATCTTTGATCATATAAATTCAAGAGATTCCGAGGCTTTTTCTATTTGCATAAAAAACAAAGAAAGCGTTGTCAGAAATCCCCAAATATGCATTTTGAATCAAGTTTCACCTAAATACTATACAAAGACTCAGTGTCTTGATGCTAATTTATTGAAAATGCCTTGGCCTTCAGGAATTTCCCATTGGCACTTAGTAGAGCTGAACTAAAAGTGGCAATGGCAAAAAGTAGCCATCGAAACTGCGTTCATGCTGACATCTAAGCCCTAGTGCTCAAATTATGAGTGCCCTGAAACAAAATACTGTGGAAGGAAAAGCAAAGCATTAAAAAAAATGTTTTAGATGACAAGATTTCACTTGCAAGGCTTGGAGGGGAAAATGAATTTGTGCATTTTTTTTTAAGTGAAATCTAATGTACTAAAGACTTAGCACAAAGAAAGGATTTAATTAAAGTTATGTAAAGGGTTTGATGCTTAATGCACAGCTCTGCAGTGAGTGTTTTACATCTATAATTTGTGCATATCCATAACCATATTTAGATTCTGACATATGGTCTGTAAATAACATATGTAAGCAGGATTGTTGAGTGAGATGGGTTTTTTCCTGCTGAATGTACGTGTTTATTTTATGAGCAGAGACGTGAAAAGTTCATTCATGTCAAAATGTGTTGCTAAGTATAAACATGCTGCTTCACTTTAGGCAGGATCAGGAAAGACCCTGGGTGTGTAATCTGTGAATTGACTCTATGCTGATGTTGCCCAGGTTTTGTATTACTAAACTATGGCTCACAACAACAACAAAAATTTAACCTTTAAATAGAGGCACCAAAATAATTTAAAACAGATTGGAGGGTTTAAAGGGCTCCAAGAGTAAGCAGCTCATATTTCAGTTCCTCCCCTCTAGGGCCTACCTATTTTGTGTTCAGAGTTCATCTCATATTGCAGCTGCTTATGTTCACATTTTCTGTAGTGTGCAGATGAAATATCCAAGAAAAGGAAAAAATAAAACCCTCACGAAAAAAAATTAATATAAAATATACAGCATTAAAAATATCCTCCCTAAAACAATGGTTTGGCTGTTATTGGGCAGGGAATAGGACAATTTCCCCAGAGGCTCTTAAGTAAGAGCAGGGAAAAAAAAAAAAAAGACCAGAGGAAAAGTGTCGAGATTTTAAAAGGACTTTAAGTTTCAGGGGACGTTTTTTATTCAAAGTTCTTTCAGGTTATGGAGCCCATTATTTCTTTTTGTCCTTTTATTAAAAATTTCTTTATAATTCATTTGGACTTCCTTGCCATCAGGCACAGGCAGATACTAACAACAAACAATTATACTCTGTATTTATCACTTTATTCTATTTTACGGTGTATCTCTGATTATGGAAGCAATACATTTTTTTGCACCTTGCTTTGGTTACTATTTGTCAAGAGTAGCCTTTATAAACAATATATTTTCCCATTTTAATAAAACGCTAGAGCTACACTAAAGTGTGTAGGATGTGATTTGAAACAAAAACACATCAGACTTCTAGACCAAGGTTACAAGTCCTTCATTTACACCACACCATCCTATAATACGATTTAGGAAGCCCTCTATCTTTTAGATTTTCTAGCTTTTCTATTCAAATGTAATAGGAGTCTCTCTGATTAATTTCACTGGCTAAACCAGATTATCATGCAATGTGGGTGTGCAACCGATGCAATTGTGATTGCAAACAGTCTACTTGCACCCAATGTTGTGTAATAAATATCCAGGGTTTGAGGAAATATTCTTCCTAATGCACGATCTGTTCCATTTTCTTTTGCCTGTACTTATGCATATGTAAATATATTATTATGAAGGATGCAACATCCTTTGACTGAGTGAAAATCTGTCCCCTTTAAAGAGAATTTCACTCTGTCTTCCTGAGATTCCTGTAGTAATTTACATGGTTTGGGTTCAAATACAACAGAATGCTGTATATGGCAGAGACTGGCAACAGTGGTTATTAGGATGGGGTCCGACTGTAAAATCCAAAAGGTGTGGGAACTTCTTCACAGTGAGGATGACAGAATACTGGCACAGGCTGCCCAGAGGGGTTGTGGAGTCTCCTCTGGAGATGTTCAAGACATGCCTGCACACCTACCTGTGCAACCTGGTCTAGGGAGCTGCTTTGGCAGGGGGTTTGGACTAGATGATCTCTAGAGGTCCCTTCCAACCACTACAGTTTTGTGATTCTGTGATAGCCGATGTGGTAGAAGTCTTCTCATGATCCCTTCCTCCAGCCTGTCTACATCTCACTGTATTTCCCTTCTGTCATAACTCTCCACACTCTCCATCTCAAAATCAAGGAGAATAACTATTATTTGGAGGTACAATCCTTGTGATTTCCTTCAGTTCTACCTCAGTCAACCATGGGAGTCACTCCTGTCTTGCACAGAATCAGTCCTTTAGGTTTGGCAGATACAATACTGAGGACCTACTGCTTTCCTGTTCAGCTCTCCCACTCGACTCTTCAGAAATATCTTCCTTTTGACTTGCCTTAATAGAGTGGAACACATAAGCCAGGGCAACTAATCTGTAGTAATATTTTTAATTAATAATTAGATTGAGCTTGTTCTCTTAAGATGAAAATATTTCCATTATGACTAAATCTTTATTCTGGAAAAATGCTTAAATATCATGAATCATGTTATGAGCCAGCACTCAAAGGAATAACAAAAAACAGGTGTTTAAAAGAGTAAATTTTCCAACAAAGCAGAAGGTTACTTAGCACATCAGTGCATAGTGAGTACAAATTCCCATGAATCATAATAAAGCCAATACTCTACCTCACTTCTTCTACCTCCTGCTCTAGGGTATGTCTAGGCATAAACAGCCTCTATATGTATTAGTCTGAAACATATATGGAGGGTGATCCATTTAAAACCTGGATTTAAGTTCAATACAAGCTTGGGAGGAGTGTGATATGAGAGTCAGCTAATTTCATTTCACTTTCAGGGTGTTTCTAGGTATCTGACTGAAGATTCAACACTCATAAGAGTAAACAAGTTTAATTCTGATCTGAAATATTAGAAAATTTGGGGGATTAAAGTAAATTACATACGGTCTATATTTCTCTTTATTTTCTACGTATTTATCTGAAAGGTTAATGAAAATGCAGATGCAGTGGTTCCCTTGTATGGGTTTACCTTCCATGAGTGCCAGTCTTCAGGCTAATTGATTATGTCAGAAGCTCTATAAATATCAATAGCATATGGAAAGGTTAAGCTGAGGTCTCCACATAACTGGATTCATACTCTTTATTGATGGTACAACCATTATCCAACCATAATGGAAGTGCTTTGAGTGTGAAATAGAGTAGAACGTTAGCTAATTTTCACCAACAACTGACTGGAGGACTTGGACTGAATGACTGACTTATGCAAACTAATGAACAAATGGATGATGTATAATGCGTAAACTGAAATTAGAATTTAAAAAGTCAAGGATAATGTAGGATATAACGTAGGTCATCATCATTTTGCCAGTCTTAGTTTAGTATTATTTATGATGCCCTTTAGTTTCCTCTGAAATAAAAAGTAGCAGGCTGTGTTAGAATAACATCTTAAAAAATAAGAGAAGGCATTCAAGATCCTGCTATTCAGCTTTCACTAACAGATATGAAGATACATTTTCCTTAGAATATTAGGTGTCTGTTCATTGAAAATGTATTTCTACTGTGATATCCTTTTTGAGCATGTTAACAGCAGTTTTCAGAAGGACCTTACTTTACCTTACATATTTTTTTTCTCCTGTATTGCCTCCTTTCTGGTAGGACATGGAGGAATCTACCAACCTCTAAGTGTTGCTATCCTGGCTTTCGCTCTTGATTTAGAGTGGTGTGACCATTCAGTCTCTGCTCCCCAGGTTGTTTGGTGGCTGGGCCAGAGGGAGACAGTGGCTTTGTTAAATGCTACAACTATCTCTAAGAAGTCTGGGTTAATTTCTGACAAGTTTGAGCAGTTTTCGACTGGCGTTCCACGTGCTGTGGGACAACTGCAGAGGTGCATTCAGGAGGCCATGTGGAACCATAAACCTGCTTTCACACTTTTGACTGGCCTGTGTGTGCTATAGTTCACTTGCCACTCTGCACACTGCTCAATCCAAAATGTTTTGTGTGCTGGACTGTTATGGCAAGAGGAGTAAATTGCAAGTTTAAAACTAGGGTTACAGTGCTTTGAAAATAAAACCACTGTGTATATGCCGAAGATTTCTAACCGTCTAGCAACTGCAGCTAAAATTCAGCTATAAGTCCCATGCATTTTCAAATCAGCAGTCAATATAATGATTTTTTTTTTTCTATTAAGTGGTGTGGGACAGTGGCTTGGCTTTTTGCATTAGGTATGAAAAGAGATACCCCCGTCACAATAGTCAGTATATTTTTCTTGCACAGTGGAAACATAGGAATCAATTGCAATTCATTATGCTCTGATAATGAGTACGCGTAGGCCTCATAATGTAAGTGTGGTTTACCATATAATTTTCCCTTAAATGCAGTGTATAACAGTAATTAGAAATGCTGCGTTCTTTTGGTTTAAAAACATTACTTGAGAGAATTTAGGAGAAGACCAGATATAATCAATTCCATCTTTAACATCTGTTTCTAACTGTGCTCTTGCATGAAGCTTCATGTGAGAGTAAAATTCCTGTACCAGTGAAATCAACAGCAAAATTCCTATTGACTTTATCCCAATTGATTAGGCAGTTCCTTCAGGGCCAGACTTTTCCACCCTAATGCACATACTCCACATAATCTCCTTCAAATCAGTGTGCAGGAAGATGTACTTCAACATGACCCTTGATTCTCAAAAACGTACTGTGTCATCCAATTGATACAGAATATATATCTAAGATTAGTTTCTTCTACAGTTGAGAAGTCATAAGTGACTTTATGCCAAATTTACTTTACTATTTGCTAAATGTTGTCCGCTGCAACCTTTGACCTGCAGCAGCTAGCTGCCAATGGAGTGACCTTTGCTGGACTATTTGCACGGGAAGGACAGAATGCCGCAAGGTGCGATGTGCACAGCTTGGACTGGAGGTGTCTTACAGTCATTCTACTTATGAACAGCTTTGGTAATGCTGTTGAGTGCAGACAGCAGCTGATGGGCTAGGTCCAGTAGTGGAAATATTGATTGAATATATGACTACAGGTGCTCTCACATTTCTCCCTCCCAGACTTCATTGATCCTTTACAACTGAAAAATGAAGAATTTGCAGTGGACGCAGGGTAAGAAAGAAGAAAAGCTGGCTTTTCTTCCACTAACAGTAGAGAAAAAATCTTTTAGCTTTTGACATGAATGTAATATCATATGCTTGGTGATTGTCATCCAGACCAGTTGAAAATGAAAGGTCATTTTAGTCATGTAAAAAACCCTACAAGATCAGTTTGACTAACATTCTTCAGGGAGAGAAATTTAGCTTTCACCATTATCCAGAGAGAAGAGAAGTGTAAAGCCATTCCTTTTTCAGAATTGCTGTTAAAGACACTAAAAAAAAGATTTACAAATGACTTTGAATTCCTTCATTTAAAAAAGTGCTAGATTGACTGAAGAAGCTGAAGAGTTCATTAAGGCCCATATTTTCCTCAGTTCTTGGTGGAAAATATCACATGATCTCAAGGAGAATGGTGTAGTGCTGTGTAGACTGGGGCTTCATGTGTCCCCTAAATGGAAGAAAGTTAGTGAGAAGTACATTTAAGAAACCAGATTACACAAATTACCCCTAAATATAGCAGTATTAATAGAACACTGGTTTATGACTGCTTTTGTTTTCCACTGAGAAATGTGTAGGTCATGAGACAAACCAAAACCAAAACAAATCTTTAAAATAACATGAAGATGGCTGTGACATGAATCCCATAATTGCTAAGAAAGATCCCCAAATCCTTGTAAACAGACAATACAATGCCTATGCTACTGGGAGAATGGCTCTGCTTATGAACTGTGCTTAAATAACCTTGTACTTTCATAATTAGTTTCACAGCATACCTATATTGTGAAGGACTGCCTTCTCTCTCAATTAGTTGAAAAGGAGTAGACACGCTGATAGATATACTAAGTGCTAATGGAGCAGATCCTAAAGCTGTTCCACTGTTTTCATGCTGTCATTGTGCTGGCATTGATTTCACTAGTGTCCTGAGGAAAACTCAAATATGAACATCAGTATGCAGCTCAATATTTTATGTTTTACGTTTTTTTTCTATTAAAAGTATTATTTTCCTGCTATTCTTTATCCAGAAGACAAAAAAGAGCTAGTTCAACACTTCAAAAAAAAAACAAACCAAAACCAAAACAACAACAAATGGCTGATTGACAGTACAGTGGCTTGAGGAAGTACAGTTTTGTATGTGGGTTTTTTTATCATCTCTAATGGCAAAATTAAAATTAGTTCCCAATTAAAAGAGAAAAGCATGAGGACAATCTGAGAACAGCAGATAAAGGGTGGCATGAAGGGAACATTATTAAACAGCATAGTATAACAGGACCCCAGGTGCAGAAGGGCCTCATTATACTCACATTTTTGTGCTGCAACATACAGGCATATAGTAAACTAAAAAAAATATTCCAAAGGACAGTTTTACACGGTGGCTACACTTGAGATGAGTACATGTTTTTTGAAGACAAACCGTAACAACTTGGTTTTTACTTCCAAATACAGCAGCACATTAATTGCTTGATCAGCCAAATGAAACTAAATGTAATTAAGACTAGTGTGGGGTTAATTTGGTCCATAATTATGTTATATAAAGTAAATGAAAATTGTTTCTTTCCCAAATTGCAATTCATTAGAATTACAGATATTAAAATAAGATACTATAAAATTACATGAAGCATGTACACATTAATAGCCATTAGTAATAGCTTGATATTTCTATCTAAGCAACAGTTTATTAGAATGCCAAAAGGTTATATTTGACAACTCATATGACTGATTCTTTTTTCCTCATCCTTTCTACTCCTCTAAGAAATTTAGTGTTACTACACACAGCATGTTCCATGTCATATTCAAGCACACTAGGCACACTAGTTTAGCATATAGATTTATTTTATTAATAATTACCATTCTTTAAAATACTTAAAGTTGACAGTTGTATCTCTATAATGAACCACAGCTTCAAAAGGTATTCTGCCTCTTCCAGCACAATACAGAGCTCTGTTTTATGCCCAGAATCTTTTTGGTATCAGGCAAAAGAGGACGTAGATCTTCTTGCTTTCAATTTAAATATAAATTTGAAGCAAGGCCATGATTAGTGATTTTGCTTTGCTTTAGCAGCATTTCAGAATGAATTGAGTGTTTCATAGAATTAGAGGCACTGGGTCTGCACACTGAAATCAATGTTGATGGGCATGGAGCGCGGGTCCTGACCTATACCAGTTATGAAATGCAATATCCCTAGGTATTTCTACAAAGACTTGCGAACTTCACATTTTGGCTACTCGTATGAATTGACTTCCTAGTGTTTCTTTTTCTGAAGTTTTCCATTTTGGGGACAACAACATCTTAATAACAAGCTCAAAGAGTTTCTCGATCAGCACTTCAGAAGTCATAGCTTCCATGTGATTTTTAAGTCGGTAATAAATGGTGGGCACCAGAAATATATATGTTATTTTCACTTGTGTACAGATGATACCAAGCTACAGATGCAATACTTATTTTTCATGCCCCCAGGATTCTTGGTGAAATTACTTGATAAATAGGAAAGGCAGGATGAGACGTTATTTGGGTCCTGCTTCTTCAGCTCCAGAATGACCAAATTTAGTGTAAAAGACATGAAACCTCTAGATGTATTGCACAACTGGGTATCATACTTAGCCATGAGGATTAGGATGAAATCTTGTGATTTATGTGCAGTCTTTATTTCTGAAGTACTCAGTCCAGTCTTTGCAGGCTCAGACATTGTTAGGTTGCTTGCAAAGCTGTGAGCAAGAAAGTTGTATTCAGTTGTTTTCTTATTTACATGAAATACTGAAGCATCCTTTAAAGGAATTACTCAGTGAGTTTGGGGTGTATGCTTTTATAATATATTTGTATGTGCTGCTGCTAAATTTTCAAACAAACTCATGTATATTTTTAAAATAAATCAGGTATCTCATATTTTTGTAGTAACTCTGACTCAGGGTGTTTAGTTGCTAGAATCATGTACGGTCTGCGACAGTAAATATATTTGTGTATCAGTCTTAATCATCGATTCCAGTAACTGAACATTTCATAAGTGGTTTATAAACTGATGATAAAATATCAGCACCCTACAATGTTGGTTCATACCTGTACAAAACATTAATACAGTCTTGTTTAATAAGCTGACCAATAGTAACATTTGGTAGAATATCTTAATGATGATATCTTACTTTCAACAAACCAAGAGATACGTTTTGCGATATTTAATTGAGCAAATCTCCCAGTGGCTTCAGTGAAAACTGTGCTTGATTAAAGACTACAGAATTCAGCCTTAATAATATTTTATCATTTATGCATGGAAATGTAGGGTGATAACAGTTATTAGCATTCTAGGTATTTCATTTTGCTCATGCAGATTATTCAGCTGTTACATAGTGAGTCAGGTTGTACTTAATACCCCCAAATAGTTATGTATATTTAACAGGGAAATGACAATAGAAAAAAATGGATTTAGTTCAGTTGTTGAGCTGCTATGTAAACCAATTATCTATCCTGAGGGAAACAGCTCTGTCTACAACTACTTAGGCTCTAGGGCCTATTACAAATCCTGGAGTGGGCTGTTGTTTCAGTTCTCAAGGGAATCTGCCGCGTCACACTGGAAATAGTTGACAATAATTAGAAAACCTGCTTCTGCCAGTATTGCACACATTTTTAATACCTTTCTAAGTGTTATGGGAGATAATATACAAGGTTTTTAGAATTCCAGTCAGGCTAAGGTGAACCATGGAAAGGACAACTAGACAATAGCCCCAAACTGGACTGTGACAGGCTAATTATTGTGGCTTCATTATAAAACCTCTTTTTGCATAGGTCACCTGGGAAGTGTAATTAAAAATGCATTATTGGTGTGTATTTTTATTGAAGCAATTAAATTAAAAAGCCAAAAAAATAATTATTTGACGAGCAAATAATAATGTTGGTCAACAGTGTTTATCTAAGAAAGAGAATGTGTTTGTAGTTCATTAGCAGTAAATGTGTTAACTGGAATGCTGTTTGAAAAATGAGCCATAGAACAGCTTTTAAATACGCAGATTAAAGGATTTATAATGTCAAGTTTAACACAGGAATTATAGATGGTATTACATTGCCATGAGTAATAGTACCTTTAATCTGACTTAGTAAAATGATTTACTACATATGATGTGCTTTTCACAATTAGGCAGCTATATATCTAATATCTAACCTATCTGTCAGCCATATGTTGGATATCAACATGCACATATCCACATGTAGTTGGAAGTGCATAGGTATGTGATGGTATATGTGAATTCTGTGAAACTGTACTGCATCTGCTTCAGAAAAGTCTTTTTCCAAAAACCACCTCAGCGATACAGCTGTCAGGGAGCCCACATTAACTGCTTTTTAGACCTTCCTGCCATGACACTTTATGGATGCCATGGAAGCACAGGGAGATGCAAGGGGATGCCCCAGCATGGTTTTCCTGGACAGCAGTAGGCAAAACACTGCTATGCTATCACCAGTTACCTGTACCACACATGCACTACAGGGGTGGCTCCTTCCAGAAACATGGGTTGAGTGTCCGCACACTTGACAGTTACTTCCCGTGTGTCAAGGAATTCTGGTTTGTTACAAGGAGATCACACTGGCTGTGCTGCTCAGGCTCTGAGAAACCTGTGGTAAGATGGAAGCTTTTATGTTATTCTGTTTTGCTCACTACAACTGCTCAGAGTACTCAGGATGTAGATGTAACACAGACTTGCACAAATCATAGTATTTTCTATCCTCTGTTCTTATAACTCTAAACTTCCGCTTTGCCTCTTGGCTGACAATGTAGTAGCCCTTCCAAAAGACAGAAAACCCTCTAAGACCTCTCTCCAGAGTTGAATAACTTAGAACCTCTCCTTTTGCAGATGCTCTTAAGGCTGCTTTCTTCCAGGTATTTACTTTTCATTTCATCTTCTGCTTTATTAAGTCAGTTGTAAGACCTTTCTGCAACACTTTATACATCAATTTAATCCTGAATCATTCTCGTCACTTATAAACTTTGCCTTTTCACTGCTAAACGTTTTTCCAGATAATTTATGAATATGTCAAACAGCGCAATCCCAGCACAGATCTCCAGAGGATTCTGCTAGTAATCATCCTTCTATGTGAAACTGACCACTTACTGTTGCTCTTTGTTTCCTTTCTTTTCACCAGTTGCTAATCCCGAGGAATACCTTTCCCTTAGCCCATGACTAATCTTCAAGTTTTTGTTTCTCTAAGAGCCTTTAGTGAGGGATTTTGTTGAAAGTCTGTTGAAAATCCAGTCACACTGTATCAACTGACTGCGTTATCCACACATACATTGATGTGATCTAACAACTCGTAAAGATTTTAGGCCACGACTACTGTACAAAAGTTAATCTTGACCCTCTTCTTATACTACTCTTGATTACTTTTTTTTTTTTCTTTTTTTCCCCCTATGGTCTCAGTGTATTTAACCTGATGCAAAAATGAACTTCCAGGGAGAGAGTTACTAGGATCATTTGCAAGGTCTTTTTTGAAGATTAATGTCATAGTAGTCACATTTTGTTCAAAAAAGCCACAAAGGCAAATAAACCAGAGCACCATTACTGTTTGATTTTGTGCACAGCATCTAAAGACAGATTGGGTGAATATCATCTCACCTTAGCAACTTCTTCCTGTGCTAACATGTTCTACTTTTTTTCCACAATTCTTCACTCCCTACCTCTGCAGAGTGGTGCTGGTGTAAGAGCCTTCTAATGAGTTTTTAGAGAGTTAAAACCCAAATATGTTTGACAGAGTGGAGAGTGATTTTTTTTTTTTTTTTGGTGGGCTTTCTTTTTGTTTTGTTTGATTTTAGTTTTGTTTTTGATGGATTTCTTATGACCATACTAATTCCTTTTTCATGCCACCTTAAATATTATTGTCACATTTCTCCACCAAAAAAATTACACGTAGGTAAATGCCTACAAAATTGGCTATTCTATGTTCAGCTCTGCAAACATAAACGTATTGTGCAGTGACATCCAAAACACCAAGGCCTGATCCTACTCACAGTGAAACTGAGAGAATTTGCTGTTGGCCCTCCTCCGTACAATAGAACATTGTTATAGCAGAGCACTGGTAGCATTCTCATCAATGAACAAGAAGTTACTTTATTTGACTTTAAGACTTTTTCAACAGCGTACTATGTCTAATGTTATATCCTTTCTTTAAAGAAACTCTTCCAGACATGTTTCCTTATCTCCCCATGTTATACATGTGTGTTTACATAGATATATAGTTGTACTGAAACAAAAGATACGTATCTATCCTTTTATAACATTTTTTTTTTCCTTATCATTAGGGCAGAACTTGTGCCCCAATTTGAAAAAAATACCTGAACCTAAAAAATGAATTAAACACACATAAAGTCCTGTTGCTGGTTAGACCAAAACCCTAAGGGTTGCATTCTGCATTCAATTACACAAGTGTTGCTCCCATTGGAGTCAGGACTGGAGGGCAGAATTCAGCTTGAAAATGTAAACAAGAAAAATCTGAACTCAGCCTGTGCTTTCCTTAATATGCACTAGTGTGTAACAAGATACTGTCCAATGCTGGGCTCCTATTTGGGAAGAGAGAGAGAACCAAAAATCAAGACGGAAAAATCAGTGAGCAACTGGGGAAAGATTTCTCCAGAATGGGATCTGCTGTCTTGATGTTTTGACTTAATAGGTTTCATTAATGTGAGAAAAATTATGTTTTAAGATTCCCATACTGAGTTTGCTTTGAGTTACTCCTTTCCATGGTGTGCCTATTTTTTGGGTGCACATCCTGTTGTAGTTCACAGTTCCTTCACCTTTTTCTGACACCAAAGCCAGACCCACTCCTTTCTTGATACCTGCAAGAGTATTAACATTGCTCTTCTCACTCTTGCTTTGTAGTTCAAGGGTTATTTGTATTTTACTCATGGAACTTGTGGACTTTTCTTCTGGAATTGTTTTTCTTTCCCATACAATATTTTCTCTGTGCTCTAATTAAGGTTTCAAATAGCTAGGGATGCTTTTCTTTTTGGTGAAGAACTTAGTACATTTTTAACTACTGTAGAGAACTGAGCAGAGGTTGCACACAAAATGCAGGTATGACTGGAAGGTCACATTTTCACAGTGTACCAATTGTCCCTCTGTTCTGTGCACATCTCAGTGTTTTGGGAAACTTCTGTGGTTAAACAGATGTGAGCTAGACAAGTTCATATGTGTCATCAGTTGCTTATCTCTCCTGAGCAGTTTACAGTGTAAATCATGTCTTGATGTCAGCTGAAGCCATGAAGGGGCAGAAAAAAGTTAAATTTCAAAATCACATGTATGGCTAAGGTGACAATAAAAGCGGAAATTATATGAAAACTAAAGCAAAGACAAGGCTGACATTCATGTAGCTGCCACAGAGGATACTGTACAGACAGTTACCGTTTTGGCATATGTGTGGTCTTTCTGTCCCACAGAATGGGGCCATTGTTGGCAGCAGCAGTGCTCATGACCAGCTAAAGGGCAGTGTGGGGCTGCAGTCTCCAAGAAGGCAGGACTGAGAGGAGTGGGGCCGATGTGTAGGGCACCTACTTCAGCTGTTGCTGAAGGATTGCTGTGCCAATAGACATTTATCAGTAATTGTGATATAATGTAGTTTTCCTTCCTTTATCATTTCACATGGAAACAGATGTAATTGATATGTGATTTTGAAAATGAATACTTTTTGAGTATACTGTCTGAAACTTAGTAGGGGCTTTAAAAATGTTTGAGTCTGCTCATGAAAATTATTCCTTCAAGTTTGTCCGCATACACTTTCAGATGCACAGACCCATGGAATGTGCTATTTTTAGAAGCCAGCTCTGATGGAACTGAGATGTCACATGGCCACCACTATTTCTCATATAAAAAGCTTGGAAGACTTGGCAGCATGGTGTACTGTCGAGTTTACTTGGACTTAGGATCCCTCACAGAAAATACCATCCTTTTTCACAGTGAAATTATGATCTACTGGCCCAAATACCTCGTCTGCTCTCAGGTGCTATGATGTCTCAGACATAAATAGGGCTTGTGCTAGCCATGCAGTGATCCTAATCTTTGAAATCTTCACACATCCAACTTCCTTCTGACATTAGAGAAGGTCTGGTAACCATGCAAAGAAGTATTAGCTCTCTCTAATATGTAGTATAACTAATAAATGTAGAAATTGATGAAATGAGCAAATGATTATGGGCATTGTTAGGCAATGCACAGGTTCAGGGGAGATGAACTTTTCCTTTTCAAAAGTTCTAAAGCTGTCTTTGAAAGTTTAAGTAGCAACAAGCATGCACAGACCCTAGTTCTGAGCATTTCTTCTTGGAAATAACTGTAAGGAAAGTGCTTTAAATGTGAGGTGATTATTAAACTCTAAGTCAAGGGTTAAATTTTATTTTCTTATGAAAGCAGTCTGACTTTTTCCATTCTGGGTGACACGTGGCACTATATGTGTCAGCTGAAACCTAAATCTAATCCTTAATTCTGATCATTTATTGTCATTGAGGGAGAACAAAGATTTGGTTCTTGCTCTAGAATTCCAAGTGTCCAAGAGATTTGAAAAAGCTGTGAAAAAAGGTAAAGTGGTGTAAAGAATGTGTCACTTCTGGAAATATCCTTTTGAGTTTGGTCATGAAGGAAGAGGAATGGATGGTTAAGATCATTTACTGAACTTGCATTTCAGTGCTTGGGCAAGCAGAGAATTGGGCAGATAGACATTTCAGAGTCATGGGTTAAAATATTGCTTTGAAGTATAGCACCACTATGTATAGCTAGCTTACAGGTCTGAGTACACGCCTAGTTCTCTCCAGTCTAAGCTTGTGATTTTCATTCTTGATTATTTTCTGTCACACTGATGACCCAGAAGACAGTAGGCAACTTTATCCTGTTTAAAACCTTCTGCAGTTGCTTAGAAGAGGGGCTGAGCTAGAGGTACAATCTTTCAGTTCCTGAATGAATCAGTTGTTCGCTACTGCGGCAGCATTTGAGTTGCATATAGCAGATAGAGTCCCAGCTAGGTCAAAGCCAGAAGAAAAAGTGTACACACAAAATAGAATTTCTTATCCACAAATATTTCACATTTTCTCCCGTCAAGCTCACAAGTAGGCAAAAAATGAATACTATGGCTATATTCTAGTGTCTTTCTTTTTCCTTTCTCTCTGGTTTACACAGAACTTACCTGAATTTTTATCTTTTAGTCTTAAACCTGTGGTTGAACTGACTATACCTTTCAGAGTAATATGTGTTCATAATGTTTAGTGGACATAAATAGTCCAGTACAGTTGTGGCTTTCTAATTCACAATGCATAACTACCCACACTGCTAAAGACACAAGCCTAATGTCTATTCTGAATTTTTCTCAGTTCTGTTTCCAGCTGTTGGGTCTAATCATATCTATCTATTAGACTGAAGACTGTACATTTTCCAGAGTACTCTTCCTCATGTAGATAACTACAGATTTGAGAAAGTGTATTCTTTCCACCTTGTCTCTGCCCAGCCTCAAACTTGAGAAAATATCTCAAGGCAGGTTGGTGATCATGTACTATGGGCCTTCCCTTGTCTCTGACTCATATCATTTAACTCCATACGTACTTACTGTTTTTCTACATTTGTCCCAGGATTATCTAGAGGATATTCTTCCTTATAAGTTGCAATTACACAGACAGTTGTGTTGAAACTGAAGAACATCAGATCCTCTAAAATGCTTCCTCCAAGAATATGTTCTTTCCAAAAAAAAACAAAAAAAAGGAGTAGTAGATCAGATACTCAGCACAGAGGCATTGAGTCAACTGCAATTTAGCATAGATGATCAGGACTCTGGACTCAATCATGAACTAAATGAGTTAACAACATAGCTTTACCACAAGCATTTTTAATTTTCACAGTGATGTTTTGGAAGCTTCTTGGTCTTTGTCTTTTCTGAAACGTTTCTGATTTTCTTAAACAAATGTGGACAGCAGTGTTGGATTCCAATAGTGTGAGCTCTGATGTCAAGGAAATATAAACTTCAGTTATTTTTTTAGTCCACTGAATCTTATTGCTTATAATAGCCACAACGTCTACTCATAAACAATTCATGTTCAGCTGAGTATCTGCTATGATTGCTTCTTTTTTAGAAATATTGCCTTAAAATCTTATGGTTAGGAGTTTCATATGTCTAAATATGACCTATATTTTCTTCCATATAGATGAACAGCCTTTCATCAGTAGCACTGAAGCACATATTTGACTGTGCTGACTCTCTATATAATGCAGAACATTTTTTATCCGTGACCTCCTTTTATCTTTATTGATCACTTCTCAGTCATTCCTTTATGTGAAAACTTTATCAGAAATTAGGCAAACAGATGCTTTACACAGATTATTAATAAAAATGGGACAGTGTGGGAGGAAAAGAATCCCAGTAAGATGCTACCACAGATACCAGTTTAGTGATAATTTCTCACTTAAAATAAGTATCAAATGATTTTTAAGTTACATAATATGTACAGCAGTTATTTTATGTAGCTCTAGATTCCCAATTCAGACATTCAAAAAAGCACATCAAATAATTCATAGATCCTATTACAGCAACAATACTGTCATTATCAAGCAAATTTGAATTTTCATCAGATAGTTTGATAACATCTGTCTGCCATAAACCGAAGTTGATCAACATTCATTAAATTCTCTTGTTTAATACTTCAAAACAAGAGGTCACCCCATTACTGCTTGACATAAGTAGGACTGTACCTCATAGGATTTTAGTACATGGCTGTTTTCACCATAGTAATGGCAAGATTTATTAGCACTTACTGAAGCCTAAGCAAGGAGTTGTTGAGATCTTCTGTAATCAGGCTGAGAAAAAGCTGAATATTCTATTTTCTTGCTAAATAATTTTAATAATCTGACATGAAGAGGATATCAGATTTGTATGACTCTCTCTAGAAGCAGAAGTAGCATATTCTTTAAATAAAATTGATTAATTCCTTATTATTTGCTGAAGTTTTCTTGGTGTTTTGAAGGCTGAACTCATAAAGGTCAAGTCCTGCAGTATTTATTTAGAATCCATGGATGGTATTCATAGTTTCTTTGCATCTACTTGTGTACCTCTGTGCTAAGTAAATCAGACTGTGGCTTTTGTTTCTTTTGAGCAATAGGATGTTAATAAGTTAATGAAAAGCAGGATGAAGAAGGGTGTGAAGGAATATTAATGATAGCTATGTATTTGCATGCACATCTTATTTATGTGGTGCAATAATACCCAAAGTAAAGCATATTTCTGCAGTGTGTATGACAACCCATGAATCCGTAAGGTAATTATAGACATATAGGGAGAGTGTATGTGTGTGTAAGAGAGATATCAAGCAGGAGAAGTGTGCATGTAACTCTAAGTAGAAAAGCCAGAACACGGAAGATGGTCTGCTTTTCAGCAGTAAGAGCATATCTCTGGGGAGTACTGGCCTGTGGTACAGAGGAATAGGCGACTTGGTATCTTGACTTCAAACAGCTGGAACTTAGAGGCTTTATTGTCTTCCAGTAGAAAGCTACCATTAGCAGCATGTGCACTGAGTCCTTTTTTACTTGGAAGCTGTCAAGCTTCTGACTTCTGCATGAGGTGGGGAAAAAGGTGACTGATGAGAAGCATTACTGACCGTCTATCCTCATCTTCCAAGTCCTTTGCTGCCTGTGAGCAAAGTGAACAGCTGAGAAACACTAATATAATGGCATGGAGTTGCCAGCGTTTGTCTGTTTCGTCCTTCATTCCTATTGCTAGATCTTTTGGTGTTTATTTTAATACTGTTTTTTTTGACAGTGGTCTCAGTCTGTTGCTCACTGATTTTCCCAGTCCTGGATTTCTACAGTCACCTTTGGTGGTTTGGCTGGTGACACAGTGAAACAGCAGCTGTACCACACTTATAGAACAAACTCCACCTTTGCAGTTCAGTTGAGTTAAACTACCAGATTTCAAAGAGTAACTATGTTTGCAATTATTTTTCTCACTGCATAAATCGTTCATTTCTCATTCCTGAGTCAAACTTGACAAGAAAGCCACTGTCTACTTCTGTTGTATCTCCATGTGCAAAAAGCTGACTCATGGAGCTGTAGCTAGAGATGTCTTGCATATTATTAACTCTGACATTCTGCCATAGGTTGGTATAACCCAATGCAGTACAGGTACGGTGGAATTCACTTAAGTGGGTACACCCCCATAGCAAACTCAGTAAGTTCTGCTTGACTGGAACATCTTCTGATACTGAGAACTGGCATTGCTTGAAGAATGTCTATGTATTTATTTTATATGTAGTCTCTTGCTCGTTTGAATTTTTCTGGCTTCCACTTGCAGTCACAGCTTCTCATTCAGTTTGTCTAGACTAAAGAGCTCTTTACAGTCTGTTTTTCTGCCTGTAATCAAATTTGTCAAACTATTGCATCCAGAAGAAAATCCATTGATAGATGTAGGAAAAAATCAACATCTTTGTTACCACTTATATCAAAGAATATGAGGAAGAAAAAAAAAAGCAACCAACATAGAGTTTCAAGTAATAAAAGCTGGTGTCCTACTCTTGAAAAGCTTGTAGCAACATTATCATGCTGAAAATTACTGGTGCCAAAACAAAGCACTTCACTTTCAAGAGCAAGCAGCTTCGTAGCTCTCACATGTGCAGAAGCACCCTATGTATATACAGTGTAAAATAATTCAACTCCATCTCCTATGGCTGGTATGATTTTAATTGCATGGGAAAACATGAGAGTATTTCTAGAAGCAAAAGGCATTTGGGAACACCTGTTCCTTATGTTCCATGTACAAATTTGTTCAATTTCAAGATGAACTGTTTATTGGGAAATCATAGCTAAAGTCCAAGAACTGACTGGACAATCTAATGTACCTGTACTGTTAGTTCACATTTATTTTTCAAAATTCTGCTAATCTTTAACAAAATCATTAACAATATGACTACATAATCTTGGAAAGGAAATTAGCTTCAAAACTTTCCCCAGAAGTAGCAAAGCTGTCTCCGTAGTTTGCCTTATTTTCTGTGTCTGGCTTGGTTGGACTTTAGAATACATATGTGGAAAATAATCCTGTATGTTCATGAGGAAGACTAGAGAATATAGCTGAGCTCTTGCTTTTATAGTTTTTCAATATCCCCTGAGGTCACAGAGGTCTATAGAATGTTTTTCATATTGTGAATCAGAAGAAAAAAAATGGCAAAAAAATGTAATGTTTCAGCTTCTCCTTTAAAACCAAGCACTGGCCGTCATCTGTAAATGTGCAGCACTGGATGCTCCTGACAGCTCCCACAGTCCTGGGGATGGGGCTGGACCTGCTTGGCAGCGGTCGCCTCAGTAACCAGCAGGGCCTCTGTGCCAGCAAAAAGCAGCTGCAATTTCCCCCTTTCCAGGATTTCTGCATCACTCAGAGGGGGCCACCGTGCCCTGCCTCAAACTGACCTGAGGAGGGACTGAAAGCGTGTCAGGGAATAAGGCTATGTCAGAGAATAAGATGTGCTGGAGGATGAAGGGTTAATGTGATCAGGGGGTTCAGGTTCTGTGGCTTTGTTTGTTCACAGCTTGGCCAGTGTGACTGTAATACCCACCATCACTAACACACAATAATTTCATGCATATATATATACACACATGTGCATGTGCATACAGTAGTATATGTGTGATGTGTTCTTGTGATACATAGCACATTTAATGTTTTGCATTATAAGGCCACCTTGCATACATATAATGCATGTACACCCTTTTATTTAGTCACTGTGAATATTGGAAAGATGAGCAGTTGTATTTTCCTGTCCATTTCAGGACTTTTCCCAGTCAAATATGTGACTCCATGACCAGCAGACCTAGGTTCACTCAATCTGACCACTGCATGGGGGGGAGGGGGGGAAGTCAGAAACTCTTCAATTGCTTTTAGTCATTATTGAACAATGTGAGCTCATTAAAAATGAAAATTGTCCTGCAGAGAAGCACAGAGTTAAGAGGCACCTGAAGAAGGCGCATAGCTCTGAGGCTGGTTGGAGGCTGCATTGTGCTCCTTCCCATCACAGCAAAACCCAACTGAGAAATCCAGGGATTACTGTGATACCAGTGCACACAGTGTGGGGTGTATCTCCCCATCCCCTGCAGCCATTGCACCCTGCCCATCCCCTGTGAGTGGCCATCTTTACAGTGTAAGTGTAAAACTTATGTGCCTGCAGGTCAGGCAGGGTCACAAACTTTCTCATGAGCAGAAATGAGCATTACAGATAGGCAGAGAAGCCTAGAGAGGATGGAAAGCTGCAGAAGAATGAAAGAATTGCATTACCAGTATAAATCAGGGAATGTTCCATTCTGTTCTCCAACTGGGTTTACTTTTCTTATTATTAATAATGTTATATTATATATAATATATATATCCTATTGACAGTAGCTTTCCAGTCCAACCACATGAATCCTGAAAAGCGATACCAGCATTCTTCCTTTCTACCAGTCTCTGGGTGGGTTTCTACTTTTCTATTTGCAGCCAAGTGCTCTCTCTATGTAATACAGCTCCTTTGGCAGTAGAGGGCACTTAGAATATGGACAAAACAAAGAAATTCCTTCTAAAACTTCCCTCAGAATGCTTTTGTTTAGCTATGTGAAAACCTCGGCGCTGTGAAATGTTCTCCAGTTTAACATAAGGAGATTTTAATTATTTTTGACTTTGTAGATTATTTAATAGATTATTGTAGATCATTTAATATCTGTGTTTTAAATAAAAACGGTTTGAGTTAATTTTTAGCATTGCAAATTGTCTGTTTAGGTTTATGTACTATAGCCAAGTGTGCTATCAGCAAAGCAACATTAATTTATTATTTTGCTGACACTTGCTGTAAAGGAAATCATTTTTTCCTTAGAAAATGGTGAAAAAAATTTAGTAATATTTTTGGTTATTCTGGGGTCAAGTGAACCCATTCCAAAATAGGGAAACTCAATTATACAAGCAGTACAGAAGAAAGATACTGCAATGAAAACCTAAGAAGTGGAAAAATGTGCCCTATTACTACATTTTGATTCTTCTAGGACAGGCATGACACTTCCATAGTGGCTCATATTAGGACTAGTTCTTCAGGCTACTAGGAACACTTATTAACCCTGAAGGACCTAGAATGATCTGGATCTTCGATAGAAATTTGAGCATGGATGTCACAGCTCTATTCAGAGTCAAATGATATATTTCAATTACTGCCATTTATAAATGTTACTGATGTGAAGTAGACTGTACTTCACACCTGTATGAACTTCAGTGATAATTCTATCAACTTAACCTCACATGAATTGTCCTTTGAAGTTAGTGGCATTTACTCATATGAGAAGCTTATATCAGGTTTACATGGTGCAGTTTTTGCCACTTACAGAGCTTGGTAGTTTTAATGGTAATTTGCTAACTATGAGGAAACATAGGGAGCAGACACCGTTCAACAGGATAAAATAGAACACTTCTCCTCCTGTAGCTATTTGTAGGTGTTGGATCAGGTCCATAAGTGGAATAAACTGGTGTAGCTCCAGTGACTGAAACTCAGCTGATTTAGAACAACTGAGGAACTGGTGAATTGTCTGTCAAAACACAGGAGTCAAACTGTGTGGGTGGGTTCTGGTTATATTAAATTACTGTCAACATTTGCAGAGCTTTGAGAACAGGAAAAGGAGAAGACCTTTTCTGAAAATTCTTTCATATATAGTAACAACATCGTAGTGGCTCATTCTTTTTGTTTGGCCTAATTTGTGGAATCAGTTGCAGTACTTCCCAACTTCTACAAAAGTAATGGATTAATTATTTTTGCATGCATAAACTGTGGAACATTCTCTGTTTCACTCCAAGCAGTTGCATCAACAGAGAACTTAATTTAGCAAGGCCAGTCATACAGCCACCAGCTAACTTTTGTTGTTCGCCATAGTAAATTCTTCTGGTGAAGCATCTCCAGCAGATTTCAGCAGCAATGATGTCTCTGCCTACCAAAATCCCAACTTGCTCATCCTTGGGCCTCATTGCCACTAGAATCATATAATTATTTAAGTTGGACAAGATGACTTTTAAATATCTCTTCCAACTCCTTGCAATGAACAGGGACATGTGTAGTTCAGTCAGGTTGCTGAGTGCCTCTTCCAGCCTGTCTTTGAATGTCTTCACAAACAGGACTTCTTTCACATCTCTGGGCAAACGGTGACAGTGCCTTACCACACTTAGGTAAAAAAAACTTCTTACTTTTATCCAATCTAAATCTCCCCTCTTTTAGTTGAAAACCATTTCTCCCTTCCAATCACAACAGACCCTGCTAAAGACTGTGTCCACTTCTTTCTTACAGCCTCCCCATCCTCCCCCTGCACCTCATATACTGAAAGGCTGCTGTTGGGTCTCCCCAGAGCCTTCTCTTCCATAGGCTGAACAGCCCCAGCTCTCCCAGTCTGTCTTTGTAGATGAGGTATTCCATTCCTTGGTTCATTTTTTGTGGCCCACATAGGCTTCTGTAGAGACAATGGTAAACAGAGCTTCATCACTTCAGCCACAACACAACAATCAATTCATCCCATAAGTGGATATTACAGATATCATGTACCCAGATGTGGGATCTGTGCTCTCCTACTGATGTACATATCAAGAAAACAGACACATTTACAGAGATGTCTTCAGTTCCTCCCCACAGAGCTCTTGTATCTTATATCCTTCTAGCACGTTGTTTCTACCATGAGGTATCAGCAGCTTTCTTCTCTTTTTTGTACACTGTGAATGAAACACACTGTATGAAGCAGAAGTAATTACCACAAATGCTGCAGAAACCAAGCGCTTATTTTCAGCTCCACTTTCAAAGGCTGAGGGAAAATGTTAATTATATAAGGACCTTTCATTTGAGAACTAGAACAGGAGTAAACAACCAGTGGAAAGGAAGAGCTCAACTCTCGTCCAATTTGTACAATGGTTCGCAAACATTCCCCCCCAGTGCTTATTTCTTTTTGCCTTTTGCTCAGAGTCTGAATGCTGTTTATCACATGGTTAAGATTCAACTCATAAAAACATGTCTCAGCAATTGGAATTTACCCTTTGACCTTCGTCCTCCCCCCTCCCTCTGGACCCCTACTGCGATGCACAAGCTTTGTCTTCACCAACATCACAGTCCCACTGGTGAAAACTGCTTTTTTGCACAAGTTCGAAAACTCACCAAACAGCAAGGGTGAAAGCCTATGTAGACAGAAATACATACATGTGGCTGATGCATTTTGTCCTTGCACCTACGGAAACATCAGAATTTTTTGTCTTTTGCAATTTTACACAGTTATTTCTCTGCAATGTCATACCCAGCCAAAACAGCACTAGGAGTGGTGAATTATTTAGTATGCCAAACTATTTCTTTTCTTTTAAGCACTGTGCACTGTGCTTAAGTATGTGCATGCCTGTTTGGGGCTAGGAGTAGGAATATTGCCCTGCTCCTGTTCTCTAAACTTCTGTGTGGGGTCAGTGAGGAAGAGCAGCACATCTGCTTATGCTGGTTATTTGATGACATATGGTAATAGCTGCAGTGCTATAGCTGACACACCACAGCAAGTTAAGCAAAGTAAGCCTGCTAGCCTTTCTCCCCACCCCTGCATTTAAAAAAGAAAAAAAATGTTTTCCTTTTGTACAGTGAGGAGCCATTATTAGGTGTGGAAAAAAAATACACAATTGAGCATTTCAAGTGCTTGGTTTCTGCATATGTATGATATTAGTGTATATGTAGTATATTACTGTATTACTACCATATGTAGTATATTAATTTATGTATGAAAGTAGAACATTTTCTACACACAAAACCATGTACATGTACACACATGCATTCAGAAATATTCAACCAGCTTTTAAGTAAAACTAATACACTCAGTCTATGAAGCTGAGCCTGGTGTTAATCTATCAGGCACACAAGAACAGTCTGTGGTGCAATCTGAGGACAGTTCTACTGCACAATTATGAGATTATATCCTCTTTAGACGGTATAATTATGCCTCTTCTATATATCTTATTTAGAAGGCATAATGCTTCTGCTCTGAAAGTGAAAAAACTCCTGTGCAGAGTTGCAGTGATGCTTTGCTTTCAGCACACAGAAGATCGTAGACATCCAGAAAGCTTTGTATGCAGGATCTCTGGGCTGCAAGGAACAAGGCTGGACTCCTAATATGTACTTGAAAAACAAACAAAAAAGCAAACAAAAAAACCCTACAACCTCTGTGACTTTTGGTGATAGGAAGTTATGTCTTGTATGAGTTTATTCAAATTCATTTTCACAGATGTCTTGGTAATGATTATTTGACAGCTAAAATTAAATATGCTAGTCAGTAACATTGGGATCTTTCCCAGACAGAATAAAAGTGAAGATGTTTTTAAGCAAACTTTACTTTGCATTTAGTGCAGCTAGCTACCAGTATAATAGATCTGACTGTTGCAGACACAAGGAGGTGCAGAAGAGGTGGTAATATGGCTGTGGCAAATTTTTGCCAGAAGGTGATCGATAATTTAGTTCTTTGTTTTTCATTTTGTTGCACTGTTTAATCTTTCCTAGCTCAGATCAAACAATTGCTCATTTTGGGTGATAAAACTCATTGCTACTGTCCAGTATATGTGAAGATCACTTAATAATATGCACCATCATAGGGCATAGCTCTTTTTAGCTTGTTATAAAAGATGGTAAGAAGTCTCACCGCTATACTCTTTTTCATAGAGCTGAGGTTGCTACAAACCTAAAGATAAATCTGCAAATCTATGTGGCTATTCTTTATCATTGTCACTAGCTTAGTGGTGGTCTGCCATTTTTCTTGAAAGCTGGGCACCAACTGCTGGCCAGAAGTATTTTTCACTGAATTCTTTGTACTTTAAATAAACTACTGCTTCAAGAACTGCCAAGTGTTCCTCATTCATCTTCAGGACACAGAGCTTCATGTATATCTTTGCAAGCCTTGACTCTGAAATGTTTGTCTCATCTCGCTGCCATCTAAAGCAGTCTTTGAACTCACTTCAGGTTTATTGATAGCCTTGACTAAATTAATGCAGATGTATTTTTTTAAAAAGGTTTACTCTATGACTAATTGTATGCAAAATAAATTCTCATTTACAGAAACTCACTCATCATATATTCTTCTCCTCTTGTTCTGAAAGGTCTTTATGGATCCATACAATAAATGTCACTGAAAGTGAAGAGAGGGAAAAATGTTGTTTCCTTTGGCATTTCTCATGTGAAAGTGGTAGAATATGCATTTGCTTTTTCCTCTGGAGGGGGAGATAATATGATAAACTTCTGATTATATACATAAGCGGGAACAGATCAGCTTCTCTTGTGGTTCGTTTTTAAGGGCAAGTTCCAGTTGGATTGTGCTAATGCACATATTCATGAATCTCTCCAAACAGGATTCACTGCTCTCCAGGGAACTGTTGAAGTATGCATCATTGTTTCAATGAAGTATCTTCATTATAAAACATAGGGACTATAAAAGGTGAATACCATTTGCCTCGGTCTAATATAATCTCTAGTTTGACTTTCTCCCACTATAGTAATTTTTTTTAACAGAATCAGAATAAAATGAGACAGTTTGAAATGAAATGTTACATTGAATTAGATACATGTGCCTTGATGAAGAGAGTATTTTATTTTCCATTGTCTTATTGAAATAGGGAAATATTAGTAACTGTGGAATAAAAAAGATCTTTAAGATCATGTATCTGATTCAAAGCAGTTCAGTGGGGATTTTGGGTCCCTAGTGGCACATAGCTTCCTTCTTAAGTGCTTTGAAACAAATGAGTATGATAGCCTGCAATGCTGAGTAAAGTAAACACTAAGATTTAGGAAAGGAGGCAGATGCTGGAATCTATGCTGAAATCAATCACAAAAAGCATTTTAGTCAACGCAAAGAATGATGTGATGTAAAGGTCTCTCTAGACTTTTACTTATTATTCAAACATCATGTTGCTTGGTCTATAATTATTTACAAAGAATCCAACACATTTATATACTGTATAAAATACACCTTCTAAGAAGCAGTTAACATTGCATTTAAATGTGATGGAGGAAAAAAGGATGCAGTATGATCTGAAGAGGCTTCTTAAGTCAAAGAGCTGTATGGTGAAAAAGCACAAATGCGTTCCTGCAATCAAAAATGTACGTTACAGCTTATATTTTTTTGCATTTATAAATACACGTTTGTAATTCTTTTTTTTTTTCAGACTACAGTGAATCTCACGACAGAAAAGTTCTTGGATTGCTTACAGCACTCTAGATAATGTGTAAAGTAGGAGATAGGCATGATCCTTGTTCAAAGGGCTTGTGATCTGAGCAGGATATAGACAGCTCTGTTTAGATTGTTATAATATACTATGTAGTCTAAAGGTCCAATGTTAAAAGTATTAAAATAATATTGGATTATTTTATTGTTTTGTTTTGCAGTCTGGAAAAAAACAAATAACATAGTATTCAAGGTAATATACTGGCAAAGATATCTAGCCCTGGATGTCCTTGTAACTTCACATAGCTCTGCATTGCATTAGAAAATGCTTTATATTTCAGTTTGTTTTTACAGTGTAAAATTCATGCTTGTGTATAGGAACCAAACATGGCCTATGGCCCACTTAAATTCCACTCAAGCTGTATTTGGAAAGCTTAAGTGGGGCTTATATAGTGAATAGGACTTTTCCTGGCACTTTGATCCATGATGGATTTCTCTTGTTGTAGCAGTAGTGACACAATTCATGTGTTTTATAATGACAACAGATTTATGAAAACCTGTCACTGGCAAAAGCAGTCATATGCACCAACCCAACCCCCCCTTTAAAAAAACAAAAAAAAAAACAAAATAACCAAGACACTGGTGCTACATCAGAGGCAATATTTGAAGAATTACACATATTTCACTGTTTGGTTCAGCATCACTAGATCTTCTGCCAACAGGTAACTTCTCCACCTACTTCTCTGTTTAATTAGTTACATTGGCAACCAGTCCTTGAAATATGGTTTGCAGTCAATTGCTTCCTTTTATAAGGCAAAATATCAATGATTTTCTATACTGTTTTGTTCCTGTGATAGTAGCTTTGATAGCAAACTGGTGCCTACAGACTGTACCCATGCTCACAAGATAGGTATAGTAATATTATAGAATTCCTGCCTTGGAGATATAATGAATAATTTGTTAGGAACTGCAGGAATATACTATGTTCATATACACCACTATATATAACCATCTATATACTATATATTATTTAATATGTTAAAAAATTTTATATTTCTTTATAATACACAATATATAAAATTCATAGAAATTGATTCATAATGTAAATAATTAAATTGTATGGTAATAAGTTTTATATATTATATCCATGTATAAAATGAATATATTTTAATATTACAGTATATGACTTTTTTGTTTCTAAGCCCAATTGCCAGTTTTTCAGAAGTATTTCAACTTGACCATTTAAAATTTGAGTCATCCTCTACCTACTATCATAGAGGTCATACAGTCTTTCTGTTTCTGTCTGGCTAATAATAAGAAGTAAGTCAAAAGTGAATAAATCCCTGTTTTGGTATGTCTCAAAAAAAAAAAAAAAAAGGAAAAAGAAATGGTTTTGGATAAAGCATCATGGCTGAGCACATACAGACTTATGCCATACTTGGAGCATCACATCAGTGTAAAAAACAATGATGAGGTCGTATGCAGCACATGCCACTGCTTTTGGAAAGGTGTGCTCAGAACTTTGTTTTTATAATTTTCATTGTATTGGATATTAGTCTGTGGCTTTCCTTTCTTACACCTTCCAGTACTCTGTCATATCCCACCTTAAACTTCTGGAGTATAGATGTAGTTGTATGCATGTATCTTCTATTTATTTATTTTTAAATTGCCTCCTACTAAAATAAAATTTCATAAATGTTAGAAAAAGAAATAATCAGCATGCGCAACAACAACAAAAAAAATTTATAGCACTGGCCTAGCACTAATATCACATAGAGAAGTTGCACAGTGTGCCAGCTGCATATCTGTGCTTCACCTCCATCAGTACAGTATAAAAAAGAATCAGACCAATTTGGATCAATAGATAGGTAGAAAACTATCCTTAACAACAAAAACAAAGCAGATACAAAAGCAGCTGATTTATCTCCCCCAGAAAATAACTTTTTTTGTTATGGAAATGCCATGTGAAGGAGCTGTGAGGGATGAACCTAAATAAAAAAAAGTTACTCAGTAGCGGTTATGGAAATCTGAGGATAAGCTTCAGTGAATAACATCAATGCCTATATTACTTGCATCTATGACGCTAACATAAATGCCTAATGTTGTTTTTAGTATTTTATTTTTCCAAAACGTTGTATTACTAATGTTCAGTAAAAAAATAAATAACATACAAATAAGCAAAGGCTTTCATTACTAGTGGAATGACAGAACAATATAATTATCATGTCAGGCAACACAGCATTTTGCAGTAACTCAGTAAATAATTTATGTCATCATTGTACATTTTTTAATAAAAACTACTATATTTAAATGCACATTAATGTCACAAAGGCATCAGAGTAGCTTGCAAGATGCACTTTACAGTGGAGACCACAAAAGGATTCACATATCTTCAGGCATAGGTGGGACTCAACTACTGTCAATTGGGTTTGCTGGGTGAAATTCTCATTCCTTTGAAAGCAATCCTCCCTTTGATTTCAGTAAGGTGTGACTGACTTTCACTCACTGTTTTCACATTGTGCCATGGGACATTGCTTACATAAGGCATCAAAAAATGACTTCTGGTCAATCAGGGTTTTAGTACAGATCCTACGGTCTGAGAGATAAAGTAAATCAGTATGGATCAAAGCTCTTCTGAGGGGATCTTAAAGGTCAAGTTGATGGTCAAGTCATTGTGATTGCTTAACTTGTCAACTTGGTGTAGAGACTTGCTGATTATCATGCTGGTTCTGGAGAGCTGAGTAGGACTGGGCTGAGCCTACTCCATTAATCCACAGAGGTGACTCCACTGTACTCAGACATTAACCATCTCATGTAGAATCTGAACTAAATGGAGATGAAATGAAAAAGTTCTAGTTTCTTCAGAACCTAGTATTCTTCAGAATACTTCTTCGTATTCTGAAAGGCAAAGGAAGCTGGTGCCTGCATCTGCAGTTTCATGCACAAGAAATTATTCAGAAGGTCTCCAATGTTAGAGCAGCACAGGACATAGATGGAGCCATAAAAACACAGGGAAGGAAAGTGTTCTTCTTACACAGAACAAGCAATGCTACATCTGGCATAAACAAATGAAAATTCTCTCAGTAACAAAGCAGGAGAAAGAAGAAGAAAAAAAAACGGAAGAGGAAATCGCGTATTAGACTAAAGAAAAAAAAACATTCATATGCTAAAAGAAACTGAATGGAGAAATATTTTAGATTATTGCTCTTCACTTAACAGAAGAAACTACAAAAAGAGAAAAAAGGAGGGAGGAAAATGGGAGAGAGGCAGATACTTAAGAAAAAAACAAAACTCAAACAATTCTTTTTTATTGTTTGGGTTTTGTTTTTTTCTTAAGTATCTGCCTCTCTCCCATACACAGGCAAGAGTTTAAATAAAATAAGTAAGAAGAAAATATAAACTTTGATTTCCCCATCTCTCTATAATGCTGAAGCAAGCCATAGCTGGAGGGCTTTTTCATAAGTCATTCTTTATCCCCCCAAAAATGACACATACTTGTTATTTATCAAATTCCTTTTTTTTTTTTCCTTTTCACCACAGGAAGGATATTATACAGTGTCTACAAACATATATGTAAAACAATTAGTCTAAATAACAAAGCTTCTCTACCTGTTCTTACAAAGTAAGAGAGAAAAGAATGATGCTTTATTACATTACTGACTGAATTAGCATATTTAAGTAATACATGCACAGGTAAAAAGAAATGCTCCAAAATTTTACGTAGGAGTGCACTAACCACCCAGTTGCTCTTGAGTTCTGGTAGAAAGCATCAAGCAGCTCCCAGCTGGAGATGGGTCTTGTACTTATTCTTTGCAAGTCATCTATTTGCATTGTTTGATCATGTAATAATGTATAGGCTCCTAATAGGTCACTCTTTTCCCCCTCTCAGAGCAAATCTTTCTTCTTACCTTGTCCTATTACAAGTTTCATAGATTACAAGTTGTATTTATTTTCGATATTAATGATAATTTGTTGGTTGACTATTCTATCTGATCTACCTGGCAGCAGATCCATTTAATGATTATGGACACAAGCTTTAGTGACATTAAAATCATGAGTCTTCTTCAAACTTCATAAAGAAACTGTGTTCTAGATGTGTAACCCTATACTGACTGTTATTTTCTAATGCAAAGTATGTCCACTTCAATAACCAGACTACGGTAACTACAAATTTTAAAAAAGCATCACATTCATTGAGCACAGTTTGCAAGTACTGATGCACATACAGAGCTCAGAAGCTTTGAGTTGTCTTTTCAGGTTTGAAAAGACACCACTGATTCTCTGTCATTTCTGCAGAGCATGTGAAGAAAACTGTTGGGGTGAACTGACAATTGTGGAGGCTAATCTAGACAGTGGAAGTCTAAGAAAACAGAGGTAAAGAAACTGTTTTGAAATCACAGGGAAGATTAAACTCAGGTTTTATGATCATCATAGAAAATCTACATCTGAAGAAGAAAGCCTCTTTTTTTTTTTTTTTTTTGTTTACCTAACCTCTGTCTTCATCCTGTATAAAGGAGACTTCATCAAGTGGTAGGTTAATTTCATTTACTTGTGAGATAGACAAGAGTGAAGTATTCGTGGACAGACCTTTTACCTTATTCTATTGCTACACCTTCCTGATGGGAAAAACACACAAAAAAAAAAGGGGTCTGTGAGAGTAAATTAGCAGGCAACTATTTACCTCGATGCAGAGAACAAGTAGAGCTTCTCACCCTCACTCTTCAAGCTGTGCATAGCAGAGTCCCATAGCCTCAACTGGGGGAACTGCTCTGCCTTACCACTGTTCAAAGAGATGCAGCTGTCAGGTCTGTAAAGCACCCTGAGAATGGAAATGGTCAAGAATAATGTTTCCCATACAGATACAGGTCATTATATCAGTGAATCAAGACCTGCCACTTCAAAACACACTGGACTGTATATTTCTGCCCCACTACATCATCACAAATACCTGTAACTAAGAGCTGAGAAGTGACATTATTAACACAGAAAGAAGATAGGAATCCTACAATGCTGATTGCACATTTGAGAAACAGGCTGTATATGGATTTTGTTACACTACCAAATCAAAACTATTGCCTCAATGAGATTGGCAAGTGTTTCAAAATAGGGAGCCCAAGTTAAACTGCATCACTTGTCTTCACTTGCCCTTGCTCTCTGGCTTTGCTTTCTCCAAGAATCTTTGTGAGAAGGAGAATTTTTGTCAGCATTAGGTAGAAACTGCAGAAAATAGGAAGAACTTAGCCTTCACTGCAGGGAGTGTGACACCACAGAACAAGTATGGCCATTGCAGAAATTCAGCTTCCATAGAATCCCTTGTAGCATGAATCTGAATGTAAAGATACTTCCCACAGGATAAAGCAGAAGAGAAACAACTTGCAGATGGATTGTGTGCTTCATTCAGTGCAGTTCTCACTGCAAGTCATTGTATGCAGACTCCTCTCTCACATGTACCCTTTGCCCAAAGCTTGGCATCTCTATTGAAGGCTTCATAATTAAAAAATAAAAAATAAAAATCTGGGCTGAGATTTGGGAGCTTTTCAGACTTGGTTTCATTTTGCTACTAGGATGGTTATCAGAGGGGATATGAAGCTTTCTGTTAAGGATGGAAAGCTGGAAATGGTGTAAAAACTTCTTGCCAAAGGTTTTCCAAACTGAATGATTTTAAACTGGATGCACGTCCTTAACACTCTTCTAGATTCTAGCTTTCCATTCTGAGCTGAATCACGTTATGGCTGAGCTGAAACACGTTATGGCTAGGATACTAAAACTGCCAGCACTAGATTTGTCTTAACCTTACCTTAGGTTCAATGTAGGTTTGCTCAGAGAAGTGGATGAAGGTTCAGACCAGCTCATCTTACTCATGAGAGTTGGCCTGGCCATCTCTAATCACAATGCAACAAACTAGCTCGGCAGGTCCCACAACCAAGCTATCAACATGACCTTGTCATTTCAATTTTTCACACATTTTCCTTACTTCTCCCCCCACCTGTGTACCATATCGCACTAAAATCTCATCTCTCCAGCCTACTGCCATGGGCTACTTATCTGTAATACAGCTCTGTTTCAGAAATGTCAAGCAGGATGAAAAAGGTAAAACTCACAAAAGAGAAACTTCAGTTGGCCATCTCTTATCCCACGAAACTCTCTCTTGCTCTTCGTTTCACACCTTGCTGCTGTCCTGCTCAGGGTCAGTGGGGTTTGGACTTGGTCATCTGAGTGACACATGGAGAATGAGGGATCATAAATGTAGGTGCTAAAAGTGAGAGAAATAAATGCACTGCAGTAAAAAAAAAAAATTCCTCTTTTTTCAGCCATTAAAAAAGGAGCAGTTCACAGGATTATTCTTCTAAAATTCACTAATCCTCATCCTCTGTTCCTTGTTCCTAAACTCTTCCCAGTGCTGAGAGTATTAAAGACCCATAGACTCCTCTACCTTCTTGCTTTCACTGTGGCCACAGTACTCATACAATCAGGAAAAAGCATTTAAATACATCAGCAAATTATATCTGATTTTTTCACCCCAAGGTAATAAAAAAAATAAAAAAATAAAATAGAACAATTAGGGAATTAATAGAACTAATGGTTTATTTTTTGTAGGTATTTTATGGCAGGAAATAGAAAACTAAATTTGAAAAAACATTTTGAATTACTGGTTCAGTTTTAGCTGTATATACTCCAAGTCAGTGGTCAGAACCATCTATCAGGCTTCCAGCTCTGTCTGATCCAGCTTCTCCAAATAAAATCTACTAGAAAAGTGATGACGTGTAATAAATATTTTTTTCTAAAGCTTACACTGTGATCCATGTAGAGAACTGAGGGTTTGACTTATGCCTGGAGCTTCCAATTTTCTGACCGTTTCATTTCAGTAGAGGGTAGGCACTTAAGGATGAAAACTCTGCATCCATAGTGTGTTTCATGCACAGAATAAACTTTATCAGTGACTTTCTACATGACAGAAGGGAATTCTCTTTTACCTTTGTCCATTATTCTGAAAGGCCAGAACTCTTCATCTCCTGTGGGTGTAAGAAAACACAGCTTGCCAAAGCATCAGATCAGATGTGGGTTTTCATCTCTGTCCATTTTCTCTCACATGAAAGACTTCTGGAGCAAGCAAAGCATGCTTTTGTTGACCAGCAAAGATCAAAAAGGCAGATTATTTTTGTCCTTCAGCCACTAGACTGATACTCTCAGTTCTGTTAACATTCTGCCCCCATTTGAACTGGACACTTTGGAAGTATCAATAATGCAAGTTGGAGGGCTGCACTATTACTCATCTTGTATTTGCCTCTTATACGAAATTAAATCAAGTTGAAATCAAAGGAGACACAATCTCAGTCATATAGGCAGAAAATCGCCTGTAGCTTTGCAGCAATTCTAAGTGAAATATTTGAAAATATTTATGTTGGCAGCGGTGACTGATCTACATTGTGAGCAGAGAGTTAACAAAATACTTCCACCCTGCAGAGACATAAACAAAGTGTTGGAAGGCACTCATCATGCCATCCACCCTCTCCTGCTTCCTTGACAGGCACATCTCCTGAAACAGAATGTTGTTTTACAGGAACATCGAAAAGTGCAAAAGTAACTAATAAAACAGTGACAGTCCCACTGTAACCACAAGGACTACGACCAGCAAACAGTGCACCCCTATTATTTATGAGTGAACAGAATATATGTAGCTATCAGAGCCCTTTCTTAACACCGCCAGTTGGGTCAAGAATAGATTCTGTAAAAGAGCTCAGTTTATTTCTCTGTCTCAGACTATTTCCATGATGAATGTTCTTATAGGATTCAGATGATTCACTGGATCAAGAACAGAAATGTCAGCTGTGACCAGCTATGTCAAATACTGCTGTTCTCTCCCTTAGCTCACTGCACTATAGGCAGTCAACAGCAGCACTCCTGGTATCTTTGTAATTGGCAGAATTATCCTCAGTGCATCTACTGTTGCATGCTTCCTTCCTTAAAATACACATTTAGGAAAACCCACAAAAGAGATACCCTTACATATAAAATAATTGTGTTGAAAACACTGTAGAAGTAGTATTTATCCACAGCTGAGAAGTTCACGTCAATTTTCTCTGAAAAAAAGGAGAGTAATAACATCTTCCTATAGTGAGATATTTTTTACTATAAGACTTCTAATCCATTAAGCAACCACACTGTGCAACAGGTGCCACACTGATTCCTAGCTGCTGCCCTCCTTTGATATCCCAAGTAGCAGTCCACAGTGAGGGCAGCCTTCCTTCACCACAGACCTGGCCTGGTCAGTAAGTTCAGTTGATTGGTGTCTCCCTGGAGACCTGCTCCCCTGTGCAACAGAACTAACACCACAGTCCACGGGCTCCCCTAAGATCAGCAACAAGACTTCCAAATGCAGAACACAGGAGGAGGTCTCTACTCCATTTGCCTCTCCTGCATAGGCTGGTAATAGCCTGAATTTCAAAAGCCTCCTCTGCCCAGTTACACTGGTAGAATTGCTGGTCATTTTGGAAAAAAGATACAAGGGATTTTCAAGATACTCAAGCAAGACTTTGGCCTGATTTCAATCAAAGCTGAGAAATGAGAGCTTTTAAAGCCTGAAATTTAACTCAATTTTCTGCTTTTATACACACTTTAAATAATGAGTTTTCTTGCTGTTTTTCACTAAGGTCTGTTGCTTTCTTGCAATAAGAATGGATCTAAGAATAACGAGACACTGGTGACGTTTTCATCCTGATAAAAAAAAAAAAACAACCTCACCATTCTTTCACAGTTCTCAAGTGGTGTTCACATGTATTTTAGTGTCTTCTAATCATTTGTGGCTAGTTTCAGATCTCCCTCTTCACCCAGCTCATGCGCAGTCTCTTCAAACATTGTTTTTTTTTTGTTTTTCTTTTTTTGTTTTTTTTTTAATATATATATAACGTTCAATGACACTGCATGCCTCCATTTGTTTGCTTTCTTTTAAAAACAGTGGATGGTTCTCCATAGTGAAGATTTTATAGACAAAGTAACAACAAGCCTCTTTTATCCTTATTCCTTTTCACCCTAACAAGTGAATAACTTAGATGTATGTTAAGTATTTGAAAGAATAATACAATTTAAACAACATATGCTGCTTGGTGACTTAAATCACTTGCTTTCATAGGCAGTTGACATTATTTACATTGGGGCTTTTTTGTAGAAAGGCATTTTAAATGAGTGAATATGCACAGCAGGAACACTACCCAGCGTATCTGCACCTACCACTTACTGTACACCTGCAGTTACCAAGTATTTTTCAGCCAGTTGACTACAACTCTGAGAAAAAGAAATGTCTTTTTCTGTCAGTGGAAGACCACAGTCTGCACACAAATGGAACTTAATTCCTTTCACTGGAAAAACATGAATGTTTAGGGTATTCTGAAGTTCCCTTCCAGGCAGTGAGTCCTCAACAAGAGTGAAACCAACTCTGGATAATTTCAAGGCAGACTAGAATAAGCCTTTTGTTGCAGTATCCAATGTGGCCATAGACATAAAAGATTTGGAGACCTAGTTGGTGTCTTTTCAGAAAAAATTATTTTAAAATGGAGCTACAGATCAGACAGCTGAGCTGACAAATATTACAGGAAGTGAACACAGTAAACAATTGCAGAAGCCTCCAACACTACATGACGAGAAGAGGAAATATTTTCTTCCTCAGAGATGAAATTTGTTTTACTAATTTTTATTTTACTATATTCCATGGCTGTCAGATAACACAGGGGAAAAACATGCAAGGATATTGATTGGTGTCAGTATTGATTTAAATGAGAAATATCACTATAACATTATGGTTTTTAAAATATTATAATGTTAAGGTGTGGTTTTTTTTTTGTTTTGTTTTTGTTTTGTAAACTGAGCCTTATACAGTCACAATTTCTTTGAGCATTGTTACATTATTTTGTCTTGCCTATATACAGTTGTGGATATTATTTTCATTGGACATACTATAATACAAACTATAACATCTAGGTACCATTATTTCATTGTTCATCCTTGCTATAAAGTAATTATCTCCAAATGTTGACTCCATAGATCTCCTAAGAGTTAAATGTGTGGACCTCACATAATAAACATATTTAAACAAACTGAACCTCATAGAAGCTAATAATAATCCCATAAATAAATGTAGCTTGATGTTCCTATAAAAAATAAGTTGTGACCTAATTGGGGCACCTCCAGTTCCTAATGCCAATCTCAAATCTGACAGTCAAAGTAATAGTCTCAGCCATCATGATGGGACATGTTTAGAGAGGTGCTGTATGACCATACACAGTTTAGGGCTCTGAAGCTGATGACTTTGGATGACCTATAAGTTTATAGCCAACTGTAAGGATCTAGAACACTTGCGATGCATCATTTTCAGACTCTTCTGCCTTTCTCTTCCCTACATCTTACCTGACCATAACAAGTCCCACATAACTTTTATCAATTTATTCATGCTTTTTACATAGCTTGGCTATCGCTTCCTTTTAATTACACCTCCCAGAATAATTTTCTGGTCAGACTCACTGAGACAACACTGTATGGACATCTCAAAGTTGAAGCTTACTATCCCAGTTTACCCACTCAGGATTGTACATATGTTTTACACCACTCAGGGTACTGACTGCAAGACTTAGGCAGTCTATGGCATATCAGCTCGTTATGAGAACCACTGTCATTGAGATTACCAGCAGAACACATAGCAACTGGGAAAATAAGGTGTTCCAAGCTTATAATTATCAGAGCTTGCATATAATGTTATTATACCACATGCAGGTAACATAGAAAATTTCATGTGTAATTGACTTACCTGCAGAAAATTCATGCTGACTCCCACCCAGGGGTGCAAGTCTCCCATGAAGAGCAAGACCAGAATTGAGGAATGGGGAGAGAATTTTTACAACCTTTAATTGTCCATTAAGTGAGGATTTGCAAAACTGAACCTGATGCCGTCTGTCTTAAGAGATAGAGCTTTCAAGAAACCTGGGTTTTTAGTTTACAGATCTCAGAAGAATGTGAGAATATGATGGTCTGTATCTCTGTGGGGACCAATTATTGCTGGAAGGAATTTTTTTTGTTTTTTTTTTTTTTGCACAAATGGAAATGGCTTAATTTCAGCATGTGCGAAAACCTGGGAAGCTAATCTGTGTGGTGCACTAATTCTGCTCTCGAACACAAGAACACACACAGTTTCTGAATGTATGTGGTAACGACCTCCAGTATGATGCAGAAACATAGGGGTGGCTTTTACAAGATATCCAGCAATGCAAGACTGCTACATATCGGATAAGATCCAAGCCCTTGCTGTGTAACCTCCATTGCCTTAATGATGTTCTTAATGGATACGTGGGCTGAAATTTATATTTTCAACATGAGAGCTAAGAGTCATAGGGGTTTTATATTATTTTAATTAAATAAATAAGATATCAAAGTGATTCTAGAGACAGCAAATGCAATTTTTTCCTCATTTTTACAATACTCAGGTAGTCTGCCGTGGTCTCTCTTACAGCATCACATTAAAGTTGAAAGGCAGACTCTGAGTCCCAGGTTTTGTTCCAGAAGCATGATGTGTGTGTCTCTACGCATTTGTGAGAGACTACAAAAGTGGTATGCAGACTACCTTGGACTTCAGTATCCCAACTGGAAAATGAGGATAAAGTTCCTTTACTGTACATATTCTCATGTAGTACATGCAATAGCATTCAGTACACAACTGAGATGTTTGGTCTTTAATTTTTAAAGTCACATTTAAAAAGTACATATTAATTTCTCACACTTTACATATACTAGATAAAAATCAAACTGCTGAGTGTAATCTGAGCAGGATGCTGAAGAGAAAGTTTAAAACAGCACGTTAAATTTGGTCTAGTTTACAAGTGACCCTTGACTCTTCCTGCTTGGTATATTCTTGGAAAGAAAACGTATGTAAAATATGTTTCCTTCTCACTTTATCAGGTCTGTATTATTAAGGGCAAACCAATACCAAATGAAACAAGCCAAAAGATTTTTTGTAGTAAACTAAGATTACTGGACAAATTATAACAAATAGTAGTAACTCCCAATAGCCATTTGAAGAACGCTGTTTGAATTTCTGTTAAAGATCATTATGCCATGTATTTTTAGCTGCTCTGGGAATTGTGTTTATGACCAAAACTCAACCCAAAGCAGAGTATACAGCCACAAAAAAAAAACAAAAAACAAAAAACCCACACACTATTTTCACTAATAGCTTTTGAATCATTTTGCAATATTATTTAGTTGTGTATTAGAATATATTTTATTTCATCAGTTTCAAATGTTTCAATTTTTTTTTTCAGATTTTATTCTATTTCAGTCTTATGATAAAGTTTCATTTTAACTACTGGATATATTGGTTTCTTTACAGTTTTTCTTTTTATTTTAACCTCTTGAGGGCTTGTATCACAATGAGAATATCTCTTTGTTCTCTCTGCCTGATTTAAAGCAAATTGCCCTATGTACTACAGTAGTTTTGAATGTATTAAATTTTTTTAAAATAGTGAATGATGTGAAATATTCTAACAGTTTAAGTTTAAATGATGCAATTAGCCAGTTACAACTGAAACTACCAGGCCTTATTTAAAATAATGAGGTCTGACAGTTATGGAGCCTGAATTATTCATTGATAACTAGCTTTTCCTCTTTTGCAAACCATGGCTAACATTAATAACAGAGGTGTAAGTGTGATAACAAAAGAGTTTGACATTGGGAATACAAATACTAAAGTGCTAAATTCTTCCTTAATTAAAATTACTACAGTAGTAAAATTTCCAAAGGAGAATCATATGAGAAAATAATAATCCTAACATTTCAGCATTTGCTTCTGCATGGAGTTACTGGTTAAAGTACCAATTCTTGGTGCTTCATCATCAAAAATAACATTTCTAAAATACAGATAATTTCTTTTTCCTAATTTTTAAGTATGTTTTCTTACAAATAAATTACAGCACTTTCTATTGTGACTCCTGAACATATCACACTTCTTGAAATACACACCAATGGCATAGAGCCCTTCCCAGTCTTGAAGGTGCGCTGTTTCCCAGCACTCAACATTTCACCGGTTTGCTTCATCCATGACCACTCCATCAGCTTTGAACTTGGCTGTTTTCCATAGGACACAGAAATACAGATAAAATGTTCCTCTCTTAACATACATACTAAGAATGGTATCTAGTTGCTAATAGCATTTTTACAAAAGTCTGAATTCTTATGTGCTAATTGCACACTGTAAGCCTAGATGTTATTAATTTGCTTCTTTTAGCAGTGATAACTCTGCATAAAACAATCTAATAATAATGACAGTATTTGTCTTCTACTTCTTCAAGCATATGTATGCATCTGGGAGCCTCTTACAAAAGAATGCAGAACTTATACAATTGCAGTAGCAACAAGTATATTCCACTGTTCTAAAAAAATAAAGCAAAGAAAAACAAGATGTATAATATTTTTGAAGTAGAACATGCTAAAATAGTGACTCATCTACAAATAGGAGTGGTTGATCTTTGCCTAGAACTTTTGGTTACCACAGCTAGATAACATTAAATTATCTGCAATATCAAAATGGAGATCTTAAACAAGCTGAATCATGGACTCAATTTGGGATGACCTGTTGAGTTACTGTAATTACACAACTCATCAGCAGTGCTGTTTAGAAGGTAGTTATGCAACTCAGAGTGTCACATATAGGTGGAATTTTATGTGGAACCTAAATAGGCTGAATCTCCAATTGAATGCAGTGTTCTCTGTGCACCTAACTGGAACTTCCTGAAGACCATAGCCTAAATGTGTATTTTAATAAAGTATGCTTCTGTTATATTGTATTGCCATACAGTTCCCCAGTGGAGGGAGATCAGGGAGGTGAAGGTCAAAATAAATGCTATATAGATATCGAAGTCTGTTCAAGGGAGACTTTGCAAAGGAGGACTTGAAAGATGACTGTTTTTATTAGTGTAGATGCATACAATATAACCTGATTTTTTTTTGTGCAAATGTCAATTACAGTATACATATTGTTCACTGATGATTATGTCATTGGTCAAGAGGGAGGAGAGTCCCCAAATGAATGATTAATAATCAATGTGTCTGGGCTCTTATTTTATTCCTCAGAAAGGAAGAATGAATTACTGGTGACTCTTCCAAAAATGATAAAATCTCCCGGAAATAGGTCACACCACCCACATTTGTACACAGAGGGGTCCCTGTTTAAGTGGATTTCCTTGGTTTGGGCTTGGAGCCTCAGCCTCCACAGCTATACCATTGCTTCACCTTCCTACAGTCTGATGCAATTAGGGAGGAAAGGCAATATGGCTCAGAGTCCTATTAATTTTTCATATAATCATGAAAAGCTCAGAGAGAGGGTGGAGAAACACCTAGGGAAAAGGAGTCTGAAGGAGGCCCAAGGTAGTTCCTAAGCATGTGGTCTCTCTCTATAAGTGAACCCAAGACTTCCACCAATTTTGGCCAACAGAAGGCAAATCAGACTGGGTCCTTAGGGGAATGAGAAAGATGAAGAGCAGTTCCTGGAGAAATACCTATTCTCTGATATTCAGTGATAAACTATTTCATAGTAGATAAAAGATCCATTAAATATTTGCATGTGTCTGTAATTTTAATGTTAACATAGGGCATCATTCCTCTTGGAAAAAAAAAAAATCACATCACTTTACATCAATAAATGTAAATCAGATAGAATCAGTAGAAATATTTGGTAAGAGCATATGGTAGTTTGTTTGTTTCTTTTCCCCCAAAGGGAGAAATCATATGCTAGAATGAATGGTTTTGTAATTATTCAATCTCTGTTACTTGCAGAGTAGGGAGTTACTTTAGCTACTCCTATGTTGTGTCCTAAGTGCCAGTTAGACATGCCTTCAGACAAGTTTAACTCTTGCTCTCTCCTTTTCATCAAGTGCCCAGTGCCTTTTCTTAAGAAAACCTGACAATTTCAACAGCTATGTTGCATGCTCCCTTTCTTTCTTTCCCCCCATACTCTGTCTATCTCTCTTTATCCGTCTACTGCTGCTGCTACTTCCTAGATGAGATAACAAAAAACTCAAACCTGATATACTGAAGTGCTGGTATTCAAAAGCACTGGTTATTTTATACTAATGAATGAACTACCTAGTAAGACAATATTTCACTTGTTGTGCCCTCCTGGTGGTAGCACAAGATAAATCCAACAGTGTCTTTAATTAACTAAAGAAAGTAGAAACAAATCTCTGTGGGTTAATAATATTTATGGCCTAAATTGAACAATCCAAAGAAAGGGAGAAAATAACATGGCACAAATCAGAGAAAAACAATTAATACAGAATTCTCATCTACTCTGGAAAGAAAATCTGTAAAGACCTGTAAATAAGATACAATCCTACATGAAATAAAGCACTAAAATTAAGGTGATCACCGAGGAGTTAGTTAGAAAATACATTTTTTCATTAAAATAAAAAAAAATGCTAGTATCTTTGAAAGAAATGCTAGATCTTGGTTCCTACACAGGAGTCAGATCATTTTTTATCCATAAAACACTCAGTATCATATGATGTCTGAACCTTAATTCAAGTAGCTCAACAACATGAATAAGAAAATGCCAGGTCCATTTAACTGTGTCCTTTGTCAAATGCCAATAGAAATTGTGACTTTTTATAAATATCTAGTAGTTAGAAACATAAAATACTGTAAATAGATAAGGCTACATGGGTTGTATTAGTGTGGGGTCATCTCTCCCATTTATGATCCCTATCTTTAGCTAGAGACACACATTTTGTCCAAGCCCTTAAAATAAATTGTGGATCTAAAGCTCTCTTAGAAAGAGATCACAGACCTACATCAAAGGAGAACCCAGAAAATGCATCAGGGCTCCATATCACCAAGCTAACTCCAAAAGATCTCAGAAATTTAAGAGAGTACAGATGCACATTTCAGCATAGCCATGTTGCAGACTATTTCATAAGTTCCTTAGTGGAACACTCATTGGAGTGTTCCAAGAAGAACACTCCAATGAGTGTTCCACTAAGGAACTTATGAAATAGTTTGGAGTACATCCAAGGAGAACCTAGGAACATTAGGTTCTCTCTATTTTTATATTGCAAATTATAGTTGTTTGATTTAAAAACAAAACAAAACAAACTTTTTAGACTGCGTCTAAGCAAAGAACCCATGTTGACGTAGAAGTCCCAGAAATGCACCATCTAGTGGAAAACACTTCAAGAAGAGACAGCTGAGTCTACTGTTGCTATTGAAACCTTTACTTGAGCCTATGAGATCTGTTCTTTCCCTCTTTTTTTTAAGTTTAATTAAGAAGTCTGTATTCACACAAGGGCCAGTAGCATGCTGGGATTAAAATGTTCAGCATTTTCTTAAACCTATCTATTTGTATGACAAAGAAAGACTAAGTTTCCTAGCAGCTGTACAACTAAATATCAAACAATGAAAACACAACATATTTGAAATTTGCCTTGACCACACACGCAATCCCTGTGAAGTGCTAAGAAGTTCTTCGTACCCTTCCTACTCCTGATATTTTTACATCACCTTATAAAACTACAAGGTGATGGAAAGTTCAGCGATAATAGCAGAGCAGCAAAGCCTTCAGCTGCAGCAAATGAAGATAAGCTAAAATGCAGCAACTGTGGATGCAGAAATAAAGGAAAAGAGCTACTCACCCTTGAAAGGCCTCAGATTGGCAGAAATCTTCAGAAAGATACCCTTGCTCCCATTGCCAACTCTAAAGTGAGGTCTGAGAAGGGGTGGATTCTGACTCCACCTCTTTCAGTCACTTAGGCACATTCCATGCACCTGAGCTCCCTTGGGTTGGCCCTGCCTTCCCACCAGATGCTCAATCCCTGTTTCAGGCCCTGACTTAGTATTTCTGTTACACACCGTTAGGTTGTTGCATTTTGATATCACTGCAGTATTGTCTGATTTAGGGTTTATAACGTTTATCGACAATAAGAAAACACATTCCCCCTTAAAACTCTATAATTCTTCAGATTATAATGCTGTCCATGATCTCATTACCCATTGTTCAGTGTCTAAACAATGCTGTTTAAGTCGAATAGACATTTCAGCATGATATGTAAAAAGATTTGTTGACATTATGAGATCTATTCACTGCAATGAATTTAAAACAGAGAATACTTACTGACGTGTGTCACTATATCACACAATCTGTTGATACACAGTCTTGTTTGTAAAGCCTAAGGGATACTAAAGGTCCATCATAAGGTAACCTCTAAACAGAAAAGTGATAAAATGTACCAATGAAGGAAAAAAGAGCATTCATGAAAGCACAAGGAATTATGAGAAATATTTTAACAGTCATCCATCCAGCGATAATTTTTCTGACTCACCTCATTAGTGCACTCACTGCCTTCAACTACAGTTGCAAAGCATTATCCAAAGTCACCTCTCCACCTGAGTGATGGGAGCAGGGTCTCTCTCCTTCTCCTTCCCAAGTTGTGCACCGTTTGGTACAGTGGAAGATGGACCTGCACAAAGGGGTAGAATTGCTCAGAAAGAAGTGCTGGGAAGAGGCAGGGGTTCTCCAGCTGGAGAAGGGAGCAAAGGAGCCCCTCTGGGAGCCTCACCACAAGTCATACCATGGGCAACACCTTGGAATCTCTCTCTACTATAAGAGTTTGGCTGGATGGTCACAGGATGACAGCATGTCCACACCACTGTTATCATCTTTACTCTGCAGCTGGATAAGTACATGCTTGAAACACCTTTTTTTTTGAGAGCTGTTGCAGCAACTTTCAGGTCCTTAGCCAGTTCTATGATCTGTGTTTGCATTCCCTACCTGCACAGTACTGATCAACAGAAACAAGAGGGTGGATAAATTAGGAAAAAGATTTAAGAAATGAACAGGTCAAACTCCAGTGACACCAGTAATCTACCAGTTCCCCTTCAACATCGTTGAAGATATCATGGCCTAGGAACATTAGGTTCTCTCTATTTTTATATTGCAAATTATAGTTGTTTGATTTAAAAACAAAACAAAACAAAAAAAAACACAACAAAAACATTAAAAAAAAAAAACTTTCAATTAAATGTCATCACTTATCTACATGCAAGACAAACATGAAACAGCACACTACTTTAACTGCCTCTTTGGATTTTTTCACTGCTCATACTAAATGATTGCTGTCAATATTTTAATTTCAGTTTGGGAGGGTGGAATCAAAGAATGACATCTAGGAAAATTATTGTCAGCAAACTGGTGGCTACATACCATAATTAAGAAATAATTTATATCTTTTTTGTTTAATAAAGATAAAAATTCTATTTCATTTCCGTGAATTTACTACTAAAGAATCAAGAAGACATATTCAGAATTAAACAGAACAATATTCATCAATGTATAATATCATAAGATGCATTATATATATAAATGATAATTTCTGTAATCATAAGAATATTAATGCAGCAGCTAATAAATAAAATAAGCACCAAAGGACAAGAATATGACCTTAAAATCCTTACTCAGCTGCCCTATTAACTTTCTGAACACCACTGAAAGTGTGTGTCAGCTGCTTAAATTAAAGGGAGAGTAATTAAAATTACACAAATAATAGGTGACTGGGGTCAGTCTCCATCACCCTATCTCCTATATTTCAGAGCATTTTACATATTTTCCATCAATATGCAATCTTAATTTTCTCTACACATCTCTCAGGTACTCTTGGTTTAAAAACAACTTATCATAAGAAGCATAGCTGTTAACTGATGGTCAGAGCACAAGTTTTGGGGTTATACTCAAATCTTTTACCATGGTGTATCAGGTGAGTTGATTTCTTTGAGTATCTTTCAGTATCTTTTTTAAACAAGTGCTTTGAGTACAGAAAGAAAAAAAAAAAAGAAGAAAGAAAACTCAGATCTATGTTTCAGATCTATATCTAAGGTCTCTTTTTCCATAACACACAGCAAATGAGCAAAAAAAGTCATACTTGTAGTCTTCTCTTGGACATTAAAAGTCACAAGTAGAACAGAGAGAGCCTTGATAATAACCCAGACTTTCGTATTTTTACTGTAATAATAGTAATAATAGTAATAATCATAATAATAAAAGACATGAAAAAGCAAGACTGGGAATGGAACCAGACATGACAAAAAAAAAAAAAAGAGGCAGAAATATCTCCCCATGGGGTTCTGACCAGAAATAGTTCTTTCCTCAGAAAACACTGAGAGGCTTCTCTTAATGCCAAAGCATTTTACAGACTTTGCTGTAAGTCATTGCACAGGTACAAATTATTTAATAATAACCATCCATAAAATTTCTAGGCATATTGTCTGTAAAAAAAGCATTCTGAAGGCACAGACAGCACGCAGCATCTAATGCATGTCTTCAGCATCTCCTGGAATGCAATAAGTAAGTAGAGTTGTTATGTGCTGTTAGTGGTGTGTATTGATAAGGAAGAGGGGAAAATTCTGATGTAGGTATTTACCTCCTTTTCAGGGGGGATTCTCACCCCACAGAGGCAGGAGAGAAGGCAGGAAAGGGGGCTGCAGTTTTATGGAGTTTTATGCGTATGTTCTGCAGGTGCTTACACCACTTCTGTGCCCTTCACCCTGTGGCATCAGCCCAACTCCCTATGATAATTATGGAGGATTTGCAGACAACATAAGGAAGGATCAACAGACTCTGAGATATGAAGCTATTATTACTGTTCATCACAATAACAATTATTCAAAGCCTTTGCAGTTTCATATATTGACTAATTGGAGATAACAATGGGTCTTTGCCTAATTTTACTAACCTTAGTCCCACTAAACCTTTCTCATAGCTCCCTCTGCGTGATGAGTTCCCTTAATGTGTTATAAAATTCACTCCTCATTAAATAATCATGATTATTTTTCCAAAGGATTTATCAGAATGGAAAATATTCAGCTTTTTTCTTCCATGGTCCCACCTGTACAGGTCAACACATTTTTTGTTGGGGGGTAGTATGCTCTGGCTTGGATTTGTATGTGCTCGTTAAAGCTTTGATTTCAATTGAACCTTCAGAGATTTGTAATGAAGTCCTGCTGTTAGTGCTATTAGCTGTAGCTCTGGAGAGCCATACATGACATTTGCTGTATTATGCCTTAGGGTAAGGCCAGCTCTCTCATCTGGAAGAGATATTCTGATCAATGGTGAGTAAGACTGATTCATAAAATGAGCCCTGGATAAGTAGAAAAGGAATTCTCCCAAAATACTGGCAGAAGAGATGTAGAGGCGAACACAAGCAAGACTCAACAGAACAGGGTTTAGCAGTCTCGTATCTGCTCTCACAAATTCCAGCTTTTTCATCTTCTCTTTCTCCCTTGACTTGCACAAGGCAAAATCTCAATAAAGGTGGAAGTTTTGTGTCTGAGTTTGCATAGTAGTAAATCAGGTGGACTAAAATCTAAAATCAGACCACAAACAAAACGTAACAAAAGAAAAACAAACAAAAAACACAACAAAAGAAACAAACAAAAATCCACATTGAAAGGAAAACAAGTTACCTACAACTACTTTACTCATCAGAGCTCCTAAAAAGTGATGATTAATATCTCTAGCTCTGGTAATATCCAAGGAAATATGATGTTTATCTATGATATACTGGTATGTTGGTTTTTTTTTTTTTTTAAGTATGTTTCCAAGTCTTTTGACTATGGAAAGTCTACTGAGGATGAAGATCTCCAGCAGAGAGCAATGACTTATTTGACACAAAATAAAATTAGATTAAACTAAGCAAAATAGATTAAGCCAGTCTGCATATCTTTCACCTCCTTTCTGGCACTGAAATTCTCCTTTATGTGTAGCTCCATAGAAATCTTACTCTGCATGACACTGAATTCATATAGGATTCAGCTATGCCACTTAACCAACTATTACAGATGATGGGGAGTTGTTCTCTTTTTGTGAAAACTTAGAAGTGTCCAATTCTGCCTCATGATAGAAGAGCACAGCAGTGGCTATGCACTCTTACCAGTAACATAATCCTCCCTCCAAATCACGCTTTCTCCTCAGGAAATATGTGAGAGGCTAGAACACATTCCCTCACCATACCCCACACCTTGCACAATGAGAGCACTTCAGTATAGACTTGCTGCTGTGTAGGGTGACTTCTTTTGAATTGGGCCTTGGATATGCATGCCTGGAGGTCATGTTAGGACCACCAGCATCCAGCTGCCTTCTGCACAGCCATTCTGCATGGGGAAAGCTGTCAGTTCTAAGGTAGAACACTGACGGATGGAAGATCTTGTCTTAAGTTTTTGCTCTACACATAAAGTTTAGAGGCTTTCCTGAGTTACATTTCATTCTTCAAGTAGTTAAGGACTTGTAGTCAATTCACTCTTCAGCAATAATATAGAGACTAAGTGAGTCAATGCAAAAATAGAAATCTTTCTGTCTGACTATCCATCTTCTAACTTTTCTAGTATTCATCTCTTTTTCTTGTATTTTTGTCACTTCTCAGTAACACTGAAGACAGATGGGAAATGTAGTTTCTTACAAAGTCATTGCTGGTTAGGTTGTCACTGAACTTGAAAGGACTTTATTGCAGTCCTCCTAAAAATTGTTACTCTTCAATATTTTCCTAACCACCACCTTTTTGTGATGGCTGAATTTAAGAAGGAAATTGTCATTTTAAACAGTCTGTTTTTACAGCAACTTATCAAACAGTGGCCTTTAGCTGTTGTTTTGTGACAGCCACTCTATTAAAATCCTGATGTAAACAAGTGGAGAAGGTGAACTAGAAGTGCAGATATTTGCACAGCATTACTGTCAGGTAAAATTTTAAAGATAGGTTTTATGAACCCATTATTTGCAGTCAAGGCTTTTGACTACAGCATCTGAAATCATTTAAGTAGACAAAGTGTTTTGTCAAAACATACTGCTGGGAGTCACTATGTAGCTTCTTTTTATGTAATTCAATTTGGCTCTGTTGTTTGCATGAAAGTGGGATATGTAGCTGGGCAGCAATAGTGGAGCTGTGTATGATCACAATATGGTGACTTTCCACTGTAATTAATGTTAAATGCCTTTTGTTTTCATTTAATGCCTAATGCATGCATAATTGCAGTATGCATACAGACCTACCAAGGGAGACACTTCAGGGCTTCTAAATACAAACAACAAAACCCAAAGATTTTTATAGCTATCTTTGTAGGACTGAGAGGTGCAAAAGAGTGTGTGCCCACTTTGAAAGCACCCATTGCTGAGTTTTGGTCAGCATAGCATTTGAGAGATCGGCATTTTAAGGAGTTAGAGCTATTACTGCTCTTTCAGCCCTGAGCCCCCACCCAAGGTGTTCTGAACAGGACTGCCCTGTGCATGCTGGCTTGCTATGGCCCTCTGAGGAGCTGTATAAGGACAGCACTGTTAAAGTACAGAATGCGCTAGCAAACCTCTCTCCACCCCAGAACAACACTCTGAAAGTGCTGAGAGCATCTGCATGTTAGTCACCTTTCTGAAAAACACAGCCTAGAAGTTCACCAAATATTTCCCAATCACTTTAGAAACTACCTGGTCATCACATCGCCAGCCCCACTGCTTCATCTGGAGCAGCAGTAGCAGCACAGAACATGACCAGGGAGTTAACCAGAAGTTCAGCAAACCTGATGTTTGCTGGGATTATTCTGAGATACCAGGCAGTACTCCTGAAATGTGGACTACAATTATTTCATACGAATGTGCATTTGGCCAAGACATACCTCACAATGTTTTTCATTTTAATTTTGACTGAAAACAGAACTTCTTTGACAGACCTGTATAGCTTCAAATGTAATTTCCAAACTTACTTCACTTAGATACTACTGTCAGTAGAAACCATGATGACAGGAGGAGGAGAGGCATTTAGCTCCTCACACAGTAGTAACATACCATTTTGAGGTATAAAACACACAGTTTTAAGTAAGCTAAAGTAATAAAACTACAAAATATGAAGGCCAGCTGTCATAATGAAATTCTACTCCGTTAGCATATTGGAAGAACAGTAGTAGATAAATGAAGAAATCTGCAAAGGCAATGAGAAAAAGAAAGCATTTACCAGGTGGTAACAATGATGAGTGTAAGGAGAGTAAGATAAGCAGCACATAAGTTGTCAGAAAAAAAGTCAGTAACTTCTTGCAGTGAGATTATGTCTTTTAGCAGATCCTTTCCATCCAGCTCTTCCTTTTAGAACTTTATTTTGATCCGCTACATATCAAAGCAAGATAAATTATGTAAAATGCTCAGGCATCCTTTGCCCAGACATAATCCTACATCTGTGCACATAAATCAAACCATTTAACTAGTTATTACATAGAATAGGGATTGAGAAAGCTAACAAAAGGAAGAAAGCCACAATCACTGATGGATGTTACTAAAAGCTGTCTACACAGTCATTTAATAGTACTGTAGCAGCATCAGTTAAGAAATTGATTAGAACAGTCTATTACTGTGTATACAATTTATTTGAAAATGACTCCTACCTTAGCATAGGATCTACCTGCAAAGGTGGTGCCGCTATAGCAGTACACTCAACATAGGGCTCCAAAAATCTCTTATGTGAATCATTTGAGCCACAAAGCTGTAATATTCATGTATTTATAATACCACGTTTCAGTTCAGTACTTCCTTTCTTTCAAAATTAGTCCTGGTTGTACCATTTAATCTACACTGTTTTCTAAGCCAATTACGTGGTGCAATACAATGGCTGTTGGTATACCAGCCTGAAGTTCTGTTCTCGCACTGCTGCAGAAAGGGCACTGAAATGGCATGCCATGAGCCTAGCTCTGTTTGGCCCTGATCCAGCAAATCACTTAAACACCTGTTCAACTTAAAGTATATGAGTAATCCCATAGAAGACAAGATTATAAATTTCTTGAACAAGTTCCTGCCTAGACTCATAAGCTGTGAAAACAGAAGGGAACATCTAAACATCCTGTCTGACCTCTTGTATACCATACAATTTCCTTCAGTTATGTCTTCCTCAATCTTTACTTTCTTTTAGGAGAAAAAATTCAGCTCAAACACTTAAATTTTTGATCATACATAAACTACCACAGTTCTGCATAAATTGTTCCAATGATTAACAATCCTTGCCAGGAAAAATATATATTTTTTTTCAACCAAGATTTCACAAGCTCCTTTGGATTCACTGAACACTGTCGTCTTTTTATTAATCAGATTGAAGAGGAATAGATTATCACACTTCTGTTTCATATGCACACTTAAAGACTGCAATTAAATCAGTCTTTAATTTTTACTTTGATGAACTGAGGCAGTGCTCTCTGAGTTTCTGAGTATATGATAGATTATTTGTCCTCTAATCATGCTCCTATCTCTTCTCAGATCCTTCCTGTGTTGTCCTACACCTCTAAAAATCTGGTTTCTGGAACAAGACATGGTGTTTCCAGAGGTCATTGGCTCACCTTAAATGCAGTGGAGATTCCTGCTTACAGATCTGTTTTTTCTTCACTAAGTGTAAGGTGGGACCTTTTGGCTCAGGTTCACACTAACATTTTTCACAGAAGTGACAAATCATGCTTCAACTTCATGCCAAGTTTGTCACTATAACTGTGTTCCAGGATAAGTGCAGTCATCTTGAAGCATCCCCACACATACTTTTTTGTACCTCGTTGTATGAACTTGCCTTCACTGAAATGGAATTTGATCATGCATAAGTCAATTGTTCTCAAAGTATCCTGTAAGAGTTTTCATTACTCCTTAATCTCTTATTTAATAAATATGTTGCATTCAGAGTCTTAGTATTTTCTACAACTTGTGATGGCTTTCTTCTACACTATGAATTAAGACAAAAACAGATTAACAACACACTAGAAACGTTTACTCAGTGGATAGATCCCTATATGCAACTACATTTTTAAGAACAATGTCATGTTTAATATATTTAATATGTACCATATTCATCTTGCAATATTCAAGTTTTGTAATAAAACATTTTGTAAAATCAAATCAAATTTTACGTAAAAGCCATTTCTCCCTACATATATACATAACATCCTAAAGTTTTCATCAATATATATCAAATTACTCTGACAAGATCTAGCTTTCATTAACCCTTATTGATTTGGTTAAATTATGTCATTCTCCTTGCATAATATTACAATCTCAGTATCACATTAATATCTGCTTGTAACTGCCATCCACATACAACTAAAAAATGCAGTACAAAAATTATTTATATATTATTTATATATTATTATTGTAAAAGTTTGTGATAGAAGTTTGGAGAACAAGGAAGTAGATACACAGTTGTGAAGAAAGAGCCCCTGGACTGATGAGACAGAATATTCACCTTGGGATTATAAATTCCTTGAACAAGGTGAGGAAAGGTTGGGAAAAAAAAAAAAGAAGAGAAAAAAGCTGTCTCTAAGGGAGAAACGAAAGGATTTAAAAGGTTATTTTAATGAAGAAGGAAAAAATGGTAAGGAGAGGAAAAAATCAGCTATCAAAGATGCTCAGAAAGACCATAGTACAAAGCAGAGTGGGGGCTGTTAGAAATGACAGAAGAATATTCAAGGTACTCCTAATGCTAAATAGAAGACTCCGGGTTGAAGGATGAGTGACAGAAAGCAGAACACAAGAGCAAGGCACTAACCTTGTGTAAGCACTGCTTCCGTGAAACTAAATTCTAATCATAGTTAATCATTGGTATACACAGGAGAGGTAGAATCCATTCACATAGAGTCCAATCCCATGAAATCTATCCACAAAAGTGACCCTGTCTACTATTTCAGCCTTCCTTCAGGTACCATAGCCATAGACTAACGGAGGGATGCCAAAACTGGCTGTTGCCATCGACAAATACAAGAAAGTATTAGAAGTCAGTACGGTGAGCTTATTCAGCTAAACCTGGTTTCTCTTTTCCCAGAGAAGAGTACTCAAAAAAAGGGGGGAAAAAAGTAGTCTTTGGAAATGGACACTTTTAACAAGATCTTTTCTGTTTGCTCCATCCCCCTGTGAGGGTTCAGAGCGCTGGAATTTCTGTAGGCCTCTGTTTGAAAATAAGCAGCTAATGAAAAGGTATGTGCATGGCTTACTACCCTAAACTAGTCCTCTTAGAATATCCTGGGATTTGCCAAAGCACTAAATGATGTTGGCATAAAACACTTTAAGGGAAAAGTCACCTTTATTCTTTGCTTTTCAGTATTTAGAAATGTAGCTTCAGTTTCCTTTGTGTTTTTCGTATAAAAGAAATTCATTTTGAATAGAGATGGGTCCATTTCTTTAGTTTTGATCTCAATGGATACTGAAGCTGGACTGCTGCGCCTTCCAACTCTTGCAATTTCTAGGGGAAGAGAGGGCAGCCAGGTTTAGATGAAGAGGACTGAGCAATAGTAAAAAAAGAAATGTTTAACATGGAGAATCTCAGTTTCTGAGACTAGCAGAGTTAATGTAATGCCTAGCTATCTCTGTGAGGATTAGATATAATTAGAACTTTTACTAACAATCTAGGCTGTCTTATTTATTTCCAGTCAACCGAATTCCATGCTTCAGTGAACCTTCTAAACAGCCACTGTAACATGAGAGTCTCATGTGTGCTCCTTGAAGATGAGTCCATTCACATGCTCAAGTTTACACAGAACACTTTAGACACTTGATGTCAGAGAATGTGTGCTACTCAGTGGAGAACATGGTCCTTGGAGATCACAGATAAGTATCCTTTTGCATATATTTGCTCTGACTTTGGATTTTTTTGGTCATAATGCTTTTACAAATACATAGTAGAATCACAAAAAGCCACTGCTGTTCAGGGAAGTTCTGCATGTGCTCAGACAGATTTTCTTCCTCTGCTTTGTATCTATTCCATCCCCAGTGGTAAAACATAGTGTGGAATCCTGTGATGATAGGAGCAGTCGATACCTTTGTGAGAACAGAAAGCTGTCTTTATCACATGTATGTCTTTAGATCAATAAGAAGGCCTGGTCTAATTTTCCACTGAATTAGATAATACCAGCAGAGAACTTTTGCAGCATAGTACAGTGTTAATCATTTTAGTTAGAGGTTTGCTTGACTGTAGTGAGTTTTTTCTCCCATCTAGCTAGAGTGGGAATTCTATCATCTGTGATTTAAAGTAAGTGATAGGTTGTTTATAATGAAAATAACGTTCTATTGCATGTCAGTACTAGATACCTAATTACATTTTAACCCAAATTAGAAAGAGAAGAGAGAAAGAGTGTAACCAATAGAAGACTTTATGGGTGAGATTCTTGGCAACAGTAAATGAACAGAAACACTTGGGAAACTGAGTGAAAAATACAAAATCTGTTGTTGCCCCAGGTATCTTTAAGAAATTAAGACTTGCCCAACATTTTTTAAAAAGAACAATCTCTTCCTGGCTTTGTCTGTGCAATTGTATGAGTCTGGGAGAGAGCTATCCTTTTGTACCTGATGTTCAGTTTTATCCTCTATGTCTTGCATCGTTATTGCCTATTGACTGAAGCAAAGAAAAAAATATTTTAAGAAAATAAATTTCAATGACAGAGCAAAATAAACAGTGGAGCATATAACTGATAACTCATTAAATAAGAAGTCCATGCTTTTATCTGGTTCTTCAAACACATTTTAGGCACTCCAATAAGATTAGAAAAACACTTCTATACCAAAAAAGAAACTCCTTTAATCACTTCTCTTCTAAGAAGATACCTGCATGAAAAGAGGAGAATTAGCCTCTCTGCTGCCACTACTCTTTTGGCTTAAAAAAAAATATATATAAAAAATAANCCATACTGCAATAAAGGAGAAGGGGGGAGAGGGAAATATTCAAAAACTTTTAGCAATTAGAGAGTAAATGAAAGCAGGAATAAAGAGACCAACTCCATCAAATGTGTGTTTCTCAGTGAACTGGATGTATACTTCTGAAATGAGCACAAAATAAATTATGTGGTCAAAACCAAAAGCAAAACAACATATATGTAAACTTCTAGCATATGCAAATACATCTTACAATGCAGTGAGATCATAGAGCTGTTGGGTGGCTTTGCTGGGACTCTCTTCAGGATCAACTGAAAGCCTGAATATCAAGCAAAGTCTTTTCCAGACTGGATACCTCTGTCCCATTCCCTGTCTTTTCTTCTGGCCCCAAGACTGGCTAAAGCCAGCCTCTTGCAGATGAGAAGTTCAGCTGTTTTACCATCTCCTTTCGTTCCTCATTGAGAAAGGATTGGTGTTTATGGGGAAGGTGAAAGCACACTTCTAGACAACCTCTCCTGTTGCTGCCAGGTGGTCTTAACACTGCCTCAGAATTGAAAGCACCAGGGGGTCTTGGGTTTTGTTTGCTTGTTTGTTTGCAAGGCCTGCTTGCACAGACTGGTATAGGTTGAAAATAATGGCCTCAGGACTACCTATACCAGATTTTTTCTGAAAGGCAAAAATTCCTTGAATTTTTTGTCATCCTTTTGGAACTACCCTGCATTTCCTTATCCAAAAATACAGGGAAGTAAGACTTGAATTTTAGTCTGTTCAGACCCATCAGCACTGCCTTCACATCACAGCAGGTATCCTTCTCATTTTTGGTTTCTCCAGACAGTAGGAAAACTGGATACTTCCCTGACTTATGATAGACATGCTTTTGATGCATGCCTATAGGAACCTTAAACTTGGGGTCCTACTATTATTGTGTCCAACAAGGCAAGACAGTGCAGCTAAGGAAGATGTTATTGTGAAAATGACAGAAGACGCGTTCAAGGGCAGTGAATAAGTTCCCTTTCAATAAAAGCACACATTATGTCCAAGAACAGTCAAAAGGGTTAAAATACAATCTTTCCAGATAAGTTGCTAGCCATATCAGGCTCAAAAAGTCAGAAGATTTGAAAGCTATTAGTACTTCTGTAGATCATCCTCTTCCAGACCCTTTTTTCTTTTTCCCCCTTTAACTGACAGGTTGCAGTTAAAAATTAAAGTAAAAAGAGGCCCTCTTTTTGCTACATACTTTTAATGGAACTGAAGCCAAAATAAGTCAGACTAAATTATGGGAGTAAATGACCTCCCGGGAGGTATAATACCAAATTCCAAAGAACTGTAAAGAGTTTCCTTTGATCTTTTTAGCTTCACAGCCTGAAATTCAAAATCTGTATTTAATTTTAGATTGCATATGCCAGCTTTTAAGTTTCTTTTCTAACATGATATATCATTTTAAATGATAGGACACCTTTAACTTGTATTTCTTGAAAATGCTGACTATCCTTTCTTTATTCTTTTACACTATAAAAACAGATATAAATATTACTAATTGCAAAAATAATTTGGGGTTGGGTGCTGTAATGGATAAACCATTGACCTTCACTTAAGAGACTGTGCCTTCAAGCTCAACCTGAGTTTCTAAGTGAAATGACTTTGATCTGAGACACAAGTAACTTCAGTTCAGTGCCCTAGAGGATATAGATCTAGAAAAAAAAGACAAGCTGTGCACTTCACTATATATTCCTGTTACAATTTAAGAGGTAGACAAAGGATGCTATTTTTCAAATGCGGCATAAAGAGCCTATTTCTTTCTATGGCCACAGAGTCACATTGCAGGGTCTGTGTTCGTAAACCAGAAATCTCAAAGGCACAACAAGCTGCATTAGCTCTTGGCTGGAGAATTCTCTGACCTATGCACTTCAGCACAGACTTTAGATATGGGCAGCTGGAATAATGTTCCTCTTGAGTCCAGAAGTGAGCCACAGAGGTCTTTATGCTTTATACAGCATGAAAGAAGGCACCTTTCTTGAGGAAAAAGTAGATGGCAGCAGGTTGGTTGGATGCATAACATGCAAGAACAGCTGCTAACCTGTGAACTTGTACTGGAAAAGCCCTAGGAAAAGTGCTTATGCACAACATTTTGTTCTGTGTCTGTCTGATGACTGGCCAAACAAGGGCATAAACATAGCTCAGAAATTTACAGTACAATAATGTTATGAATTATATCCTAGGGGAATCATTTATAGTGCATAATTTATCCACTAAATTTAGTTTCTTCTTCTACTAATAAAATATCTACAAACTGGTCCTCATTTCCTTACACTTGCTCTTTTTTCCAAGTCCATCAGTGTAATTTTTTTAAACTGAGGGAAGGATTGATAGAAATTCTCTTGGATTATTTGAAGCTATACCAAGATTAATTAAGATCTATTAAGATAGCTCCAAACAATTCAGTAAATTTCACTGTTTTGTTTCATTTTTCTGATTATAAGAACCAATCAGCCAAGCAACTCATTTCTTTACTACAGCATTTCCAGTATGGTAATACCTAGACTGAATGCAGCATCTTCTTTCCCATGAATATACAACCACAATAAGGGGCTCCAAATGTTCTACAGTTCTGAAAAAGTGGAGAATTTTTGACTGTAATAAAAAAATAATAAAATAAAAGTAAAAGCCCTTGAAGGAAGTGGTTCAATTTTCCGGGGTTTGTCACTATAGATTCAAATCCAGCCCTTACACCTCATCCCAGCCCACCCTGGACAGCAGTTATTGCTACCTTTCTTCTTCCCAGTGAATTGCTGACATCCAGTCAGTTCCTGTAAAACGGAAGAGGCAAACTGTATATCAACTAATTTTAAAAGAGGTGAAAATAGAAACAATGGAACAGAATAAGGTAAAATTGTGTTGGGCATAAGCTCTTTCACTCACTGACAAGATAAAACAGATTGATATGCACTGAGGCTGCAGGTGCTATTTTGTAAGCCCTTTTATTCCCAGCCCAAGTGGAGGCAATTAAAATATTTACAAATAACCTTCCCCTCCCCATCCGACCAAGAAGTTCATCAGTACTTATTTAAGAGTGATACTGTCTGACACTCTTGTAAAGAGACAGACCAGAACAAACATAATCTTGAAAACCTTGTCAGTCCCAGCAATTTCTTGGGTCTCATACAGGCCATCAACAAAATTCTAAACTTTCCCAAAATTGGGGATAGCCAGGACTCATTTATATACTACCTTATTGCTGTAATGGATGTAATTTGTTGATTCGGACTGTCTTATTTCTAATATCAAAATACTGGTCAGCAATTACATAATAGTTAATATTTATCCATTCAGAAATCAATTTATTATAGTTTTAAATAAACTTTCTACCAAAAAAAAAAAAACAAAAAACCGTAAGAAACAGCCTCTAATTTCTATGAAAGAACCATGATAGAGGAAGTCTAGATTTGGGGATGAGTAAGTAGTTATTTTATTATGAAAGATGCACACTTCTATCTATTAATTTTGAACATGACATTTCATTCCCATGTAGAAAGGGTACAAATTCATTGCAAATGCAAAAGCACATCTGTCCAACATTGCTGCACATAAGCGTTTTCATGAGCTTGATAAGTAGTTTTATGACCAGCTGAGAGAAGAAAACTGAACTGAGGATCAGATAAGACTCCCCAGGAAAGTGCTGGTAGTCATTTAAACTTAAGCAGACAAAGCATTCCAGAACACACTGTTTTTGGAAGTGAGAGTGTTGGAGATAGAGACAATCACATTTAAATTGTCTGAAGAAGCTCCTTGCTGACAGAAAGGCAAAAAGATATTACATATATTTAAGTATAAATACATCAGCAAATCAACAGATTTGACACTGTCATCCCTCAATTCCATACCACATCTGCAGTGGTCTTACATCTGGTACTCAGGTGATGTTATACCAAGATTGCACTGCTTTCTCCCGGGGACACAGGCTGTCAGGGCTGACAGGCTTCCATCGTGGTTTTCTTACTTTATATCCGTGTTTTTAAAAGAGTAGCTTCTGCACTTTTAATAACTATATGAAAATAATTGGAATAATTTTCTGTCCTAGTGGTGAATCTATGAGTTGTGTACAATTTTTCCTTTATAATTTTAACTTCTAATTTATTTATTTAATTTATTTTAACTGTTACAAAAGGTTTTTGACAAACTGGTGGATGAAGACAGTGCTAAACAATACTAGAATCTTACTTGCAGCCAAGGACTCTTCTGCTTCGTAACACAAAGGCATCAAACACTTTGGAGCTGTAAGGAAACATGAAAGCATATTAACCACCATTTTCACCCTCAGCTATTTCTGTCACATTCCTCAATTATTTTAAATTAAAGATTGGTAAATTCCTTCACTATGAACCATGTAGAATTTTACAGTTGCATAATCTGATGCAGTGTCAGTCCATGACACTTTCATTATTGTATTTCTTTCTGACCTTGTTCTTGGTTTCATGTATGTGAATTAAGAGAAAGAACTGCCTCTCCTCTTGTCACGGAGTTCTTTTCATGCTCCTTGGGATGGGAGAACAAGTGTTTGTACACACGGCAGCGTGATAAGATTCCAAACTCCACCACGACAACTTTTAGGTATTGAGATAATGCAAATAATTAAAAAAATCACAGTTGATTTATGCCCTTGTACACGAGTGCCTAATTAACATTCAGAAGCATTTTCAGTTGGATATATGGGTATATACTATAAACCAAATACATGTAATATAATAGTAATAGTACACCAAATACTGACTAATGTAATATAAGTAATAGACTGGTTTACTTGTTTGCATTTAATTTAAAAGAAGTCTTCTGATCATCCCTCTTTAGGACTGCATCAAGCCATTGTCTCAGAAACCCCCCACATATATATTTATTGAAATACATTCAAAGATAGGGTGTGATAAGTTGGATAGCCATTCTCTCCTTGTGAAGCTTATGTATCTCACAATACCATTAAATTATGTTATATGTGGATATTAAGGGAAGAGTATTAGTGATTAATAACAACCGATATTTTCCAGAGTGCTGAACTCTTTCAGAAACTGGTGAAGGACCCCAAAGATATCTAGTTTAGCTAAACTGCACCTTCAATGTGTTTTAGAGCGGATCTTTAAACAAACCCAATGGATTCAGTGATCATTTCAAGGTCAATCCAGTGCTAAATTCTGACAAACAACAATGTAGGTAAGTGTGCTTAAAAGTAGGAAAACGTATTAATTTCAAAGCTTACAAATAATGATGGCTGGTCTGTGCACAGTTCCCACATTCAACCAATTTAACTCAAAGAACTGAGGCTATTTTTTCCCTAGTTAATGATATTAACTAGTCATTTGTTCCTGAGAAAAGAAGGAAAAAGATGTGTGTTAGTCTTATAGTAACTTCAATTAGTTGTTAGCAAAAGATTTTATCCTGCTACAGAAAAAAAAATCTTTTAAATTAATTTCAAGATGCCTACATTTAGAGAATGGCATTGCTTTAACAGGGCTATGCAAATGAGTCCAATTTAGCATCTTGTATTCAGCTGGAAACCATTGCTAAATGATCGGGATAGCCAGTCACAGATATTAAAATGAATTATATCTAATCTGAATTTTAGTCACGCTACATTAACTAATAGAAAGTTATTAACATTTCAAGAGAAAAAAAGCTTTTGCCTGCAAAATTAACAGTGGCTGAGATGTGACCTGTGAGCCATGCAGCCTGATCACTGTAATGACAGTGTAATGGCATATTTACATTAAAATCTCTGCAGCTAATATGTGATTCAGAATTGGACGTTAAGTCGAGGATTATTTAGTCTGGCCTGTTGGCCTTTCTCTAAGTAGTTTTTTTTTTACTTCAATACAAATCTGAAACTTTTCATTTCATGACTATTTATGTGACTAGTTTCTATGGCTATGTCTCTCCATCTTTACATCAGCTACTTTATATGGTCAGCTTACTCTTTCATTTTTCCCTTCCTTTTTCAAATGTATTTATCATTTTTTGTGAGCATGTAAAACTTCAAGAAACTCACATTAGTTACAAGCCAGCAGGGAAAAGGGAAATATTTTGCGGCTTCATTTTTACTGCTAATTTGCTTCAAAAGGCAATATATTTTCATGTTTTGCTTCCTACACTTTTTAAATACACCCTGGAAAAAATGGATAAGGCGTCTTTATCTGGATAGAATAAAATGTGCAATTATGCAGTTATTCTTATTCTTAGCAGCCAATGACAACCTGACACAACTTCTCCTGCTCCCAGTTCATCTGTACCAAAGCAAAGGCTTGAAAGTTATGGACGTGATAACATGGCAATTGTATGAAACAAATTGCATTTGCTAAATTTGTGACATATTTGCATACATGAATTTGTTTGGTTTTTTATCTAACAGATACAGCATCATTTTAAATAAAACAAAAAAAGGAGAAAAATGCAATGAAATAATTAAGAAACTTAATGGATAAAAAGATAAATTTGATTTAATAATAAGACCAATATTCAGAGAAGTCCAATTTAAAGGTAATCTTAATTGGGCTTGTGGTGGCTATTTGTACAAAACAGGACATTTTCATAAAGGCTCAGATTCCAGGTGGATCTTCAATGCTGAGAAAAAAGGCAGATATATTTTAAAACAAGTCTGTATATTGTACAAATTACAGACCTGTGTACATACTTCCATACATGAGGCAAACACACAAATGAACAAGTTTTACAAAATAGGCAATAGATGTCCCATAATTAGGCCTTCAGCATAACCAGTATTCCCACAAATTTTGCTGCTGCTATTCTTTAAACTCTAAATGAGCACGCAAAGACTTGCGTGACTTCACTTTTACATTGATTTGTTTTCTGTTTATGAGTGTGTGTTGTGTTTCTGCTTCAGCTCAAACATATGTCATTCACATGATATAAATGCTTGATATAAATGCTCACCTCCATTTCCCATTTGGAAAAAGAGAATTAATATGGGGACATCTGCTAGACTGACAAGTACCTATGCAGATAGAGCTCTGTGCACAGATTTGTAATAAACTCAGGTAAAAATGCACAGTTTCACCGTATCCCTGAAATCTTTATTGTGACTTCATCACACAATAAATGCTGATTGAAGGAATAACTAGATATCTGATCTGATACAACATGGTAATTAGCTGAACTTCATTTGATATTTCGGAATTGATCACTGATTTTCCATTCAGAATGCAAAGATGCACTGAGCAAGTGCCATGGATGTTCTTCTTTATGGTCCCAGCTGGACCACGGATGCTTTACCCCTCATGGTCAGTCAATCCTGGTACCTGCAGGACCAAAAGTGCTTCCCCGATATTATGGGGGTACCACTGAGACTTTTCAAGCAAATATTTCCTCTTATTATCCTTTCCATTTAGTCAGATACATGGTACATCTGTATCTATGCTGCATATCAGACAGGACAGATATCAGTACTGAAAATTACACCAGCCCTCCTCAGTTGTAGGATTAAGTTTTTCCTTTTGCTCACAATGATGCATGAACACTTGCACCACCACTACCACCACCACAAACTAAGGACCTGAAATACTCTCTCTAGATTTCATTTGATCTAAAAATCATATTTTCCCATTTCGGTCTGAGCATTATTATTTTTTTTTTTTTTGTAGATTGCCTGCAATAATTACTGTCATTAATATCACTAATTTGAACATTTGCTGCACAAATGCCAGAACTATTTTTATACTTATACTTCTTTAACTGCCTCAGTGGTATTGTTGTATTTAAATTCAAAAGCCAGTTTAATTAACTGGAAACATAAGGCAAGTAAAAATGAAACTGCATAATCTTTGATCTCCCAATTGATTAGCAGTATCTGTGGATAGTAGGAGATGTTAGGAAGATAAGAGGGACAGGTATCTAAGCAGGAGTGAGCTGGAGACTCAAATATAACTTGGTTTGTTTGCCTATGCTAACTATCTTCAAAGATTTGGAGATAAAAATGGTGCGTCTGTAACAGCAGAAAAAATTGTAAAACAGAAAAAAAGTTGAGGGATACTGAGCTTAATTTTGAGAGAGGAGACTAGAAGGATAAAGCCCAGCTTAGGCCTGAAATATTTTTAATGTTAAGTAGTTCTCAGAGAATCTTTCTGGAATGTGGTCTTCTGAACCTTAAAAATCAGTTGTCTGGGAATTTGGCAGAAAGAGTACATCTCTCTCGGTCAGTATCAGCTCCATCCTCAGAATCACCTTGTGAAATCAGAGGTTTTCAGGGTGAAAACATTCCTTTTATCATAGAGGCAGGTTTGGTGGAGAGCCCACTTCTTCAGGAAAATGGCTAGCTGCTCATACTTCATTAACAAAAAATTCTCAGAAGTCAAGTACTGATCTACCTGTGACTCCTGGTCCCCTAACTATGAGCATCACTGTCAGTAAACAAACTGCCATAAAAATAAGCTTTTTTGGATGTTTTTCTTCATGTTAGACAAGTTCCTGCACTTACTGTTTTCCTTCAGGTGCTTCATTTGCTTACATACCAAAAACAGATCAGCAGACAATATTGTTCCTTGCCTTTGTACAGAAAGACGTGAAATTAGAACAGCTTTTGAGATGTAGGTTTAGCTATTTGAATGTAAATATCTGCAATCTTTGGTGACAAAATAGTGAAGAATGGTTACAAACACAGGAGAGCCATGCTCTCTTCTGGAAAGTTAAAGCACCACATCTATCTCCCTACTACCAGCAGTACCTGAAGAAGGAGAATTTCAATAAATATCTATGTAATTGTAATCTGCTGTGGTAACAGGTATATCCAGGGTTTTCAAGCTTATCTGCAAAGAGTTGCCATCTGAAGCTATCAAAAACTCTAATTTTCCATAAACAAACTGAGTATTTAATAGACGCCATCTGAAACCATTTTTGCATTTTACAGGATTCATTCAAGGATGAATTTTCTCTTTAACTTCCTTAGTCTCCAAGACTTGCTATGATTTTCTTTGATATCATTTATTGATTATGTGGTCTACCCACCATTTTGGACAGCCTCCATTCTTTACTTGTGCATCTCTCCCTAAAGCATCTCCATGACCTTTCTGACATTATGTTGTATAAACAAAAGAATCATTCTGAAAAAACAAGCGAACAACCCAAGCCTGTGAAGCAAATGAACAGCTCACCTTCCAGATTTTTGCTAAGACTAATTCAAATTCTGAAGCCTACAAAATCTGCAATACTCTAAAATTAGAGATAAATATTAAGAAACTTTAGATCACAAGTAGTGGTCAACCCTAAGCAACATGCATACAACTCTCAGAGGCCATGAGTGCCTTAACTGTTATGAATGCCAAGCTACCTTATAATTCTGTGTTTTTTTTTTATTTTTCCTTTTGGTTAATTCCTCAGCTGCTTTCTCTGCTAATTAAGATTGACATTTCTTTCACACATGCTCTATTAGAGATTCTAGTATCATTGGTCCTTGGCCTGGTTCCTGGCTCTTGTTGTCACATCAGACATATATGAAAAATGGCCAAAAACATCTCCACATTTTTTCCTTATCTTACACAAATCCTGCAGTTTAGTTTCCTCCTGGCTATTCCTTAATTCTGTTTTTCTGTTTTGACACTCAAGGCCTGGGCAAGGTATCTTGATAATTTAGCCTACATAACAAGGAGAATTTTCTCCTAAATTATGCAGCTGGGCAGACGAAATTATCATGAACATGTGGAAAAATAAAATTAATAATCTACACATTAAGACATGCCTTATGAATACTGTGGAATAGACTTAACAGAAAAGAGAGGGACACTGATTAAATAACTTGAAACTATGTGTCAGCAAGCTATTCACTTAACAAATAGCATCCTAAATCCTTCTTGGCTTTCTGTGCCACCACCACAGCCACATGAAACATAGCTTCTGCCCTCAAGAGGTTATAATTTTTATAGAAAATATGAGAATTCAAATAAGAGAAAAGAAAGATGAAAATCATATGGGAAAAAGCAGTGTTATGGGCATACCATGTACATCCCAAGATAAATGCTGCCATCTTTTCTTTCAGGTTAGATGAGGAAGAAGAGGTCAGTCAGGAAATGCATTATAAGTAACAACACTTTTTGTTCCTGGGCCTCAGCGAGAAGCTCTCTCATATAGGACTGTAGGAGAGAAGCACAATGAAAAAGATATCAAGCCATATAACCTCTACCTGACAGACTCTTCTGCTTTGGAAAGTCTACAGCAACTGCCAGCAGGAACCAGACCAAATTTCCACATGCTTTCAAATAAACTGAAGAGCCATAAGCAAAAGCCCAAAAATGTATACCAAAAGGTGGAAAAGATAACTATCAGTGAAAATGAATTTTTAGTCCTTCATAGTCCCCTACTGTATTCCTCAGATAACAGTTGCATCCAGAAGTCTGTTTAGAAAGAGTCTAGAAAATATATATATATATATATATAGCTTGTTACAATTAAGAACATCCAACATTTGGTCCCTGCAATGCTAACTGTAGAATCCTTTTTCCTAAAGCAAACTTTTGAGGATGATCCCTGACAACAGCCTCTGATTCACCTTCCAGGTCGTGCTATGTTTCCCCTCTGTTTATACACCAAATTTTTAAGTACTATTTATTACAAGATCTTGGCTGTTCAATAAATATAACCCTTCTAAACGGGCACACGGAAGTGATTAAACTTAACTAAAGGCATGTATGCTTGAATATTATACACAGTCAGTGTACCACCACCACTTATGTAATACAAAAATTCTAGTGGTCTTTTGGCATAATCGTAGTACAATTGATTTACTTGTAACACTTTAGACTGGAGAAGCACAAGATAAAGAACAGACAGCATAAAATAAAATTAAATAAATTCTGAATAATAACCTATCGGTCCTGCAAAACATAGTTTAAATGTGCATTTCTAATATTAATCAGCTAAGTATCTCGTGCATATTTAATTTTGCTGGTATTAAATTTAGACCATTCGTACTATCATTGGACAGGCAAAGACAGAAAATACAAACTTTGACTTTAAATTTTCTTTAAAAATTCAGTTTAACTTTGACCTTTACAAGGACACTTCATGTAAAACTAACTCACATTTCAGTCCTAAAATGTTAATACACTACAAGATTAATTGCTCTTATTAATCCATTAAACAAGAACTGTATGCCCTTTCTTATATTAACCATTATTTACTTTTTTCATTATTCTATCCAAAAGCTCTTATCTTTGTTACAAAAACTAAAAAATCTTAGTTAGATAGATCTCACAAAACTTAACTGTTTTCATTTGCATGCTTCCACAAGTTCTAAAAGTCTTGGCATAAAAAAAAAACNTTCATGTAAAACTAACTCACATTTCAGTCCTAAAATGTTAATACACTACAAGATTAATTGCTCTTATTAATCCATTAAACAAGAACTGTATGCCCTTTCTTATATTAACCATTATTTACTTTTTTCATTATTCTATCCAAAAGCTCTTATCTTTGTTACAAAAACTAAAAAATCTTAGTTAGATAGATCTCACAAAACTTAACTGTTTTCATTTGCATGCTTCCACAAGTTCTAAAAGTCTTGGCAGGGTGGTCAGCAGTTTGTTGAGATCACTTGTTGAAGCAGTTCAAGGAACTTCTTTAGTTAAAAAAATATTTCTTTTTTTCCCCTTGTCTGTGATTTGAGAAGAAGAGAGGAGATTTTATGTGCATATATAGCAATGGTAAGCAGCTGTAAAAACCTCCCACCCTGAAGATTGATGAATATATGTTTCATTAACACGAGCACATCTGAAAGACATTTGACACTTTGGAAGACCAGCTATGGTTCTTTAAAATGCCTCAGCTGAAATTCCTCAGAATATGGTCTTTAATGGCCATCTAAGGAGCCTTAATTGCCTCCCCTATTTGAAAATACATAAAACCTTTCCTTCTGAATAAATCTGACTGTAGCCTAGTTTATTTTGCTAGAATATTTGGAAATACACTTACATAAGCAGATGTGAGACCTGCATCAGCAACATTTAAAAAGCTCTTCTGAAACCTTTCTGAATTATTCTATCCTATTCATACCGTTTGGTTTTTTGTTTGTTTTTTAATTCATAAAACTGATCAGGGAGAACAGTCACTGATTTGTGACTTTAAAGAATCATCCCACAACACGAACACAAGATAACTAATAACCATAGAGAAAATAATCTGTGTCCATCCCAAGCCATTATCAGTGAATGGCTTTGAAGAATTGTCACATGTGCAAGGTTCAACATCTGTTTGTGAGTATAGTGCGAAGAAATCCAGAAGCTGAACTAAGTGGATAACTGCTTCCTGCAAATAACATTTTCTAAGTACTTCTAGCTCTAACACAACCCTGGATGGAGGCCATCCACCCAACGCTTGTAAAGAGAGAGCTCTCCTCCAACAGGGTGCCTATCAGTAGTACAGGTGGAGGGCCCTACAGGATGCTTGTCTCACACCCCTGGAGAAAAGATTGGCCTCCACTAATACATGTGGTAGCACCGAGGGCAGGCAGGAAGGTTTCCATGCAGACTCAGGTAAGCTCAAAGGCTTTTGTCCATTCAGAATGAAAAGTACATTGTACTTGACAATAAACCTGCCATTTGAAACCTCAGGGGTTTTAATCTTATAAATAATAGAGTTCAGAGAAGAAGGGTTTGCCAGTCTGCTTAGCTCTGCCTGGAATTCAGATTTATGTAATGCACTTATAAGAACATGGTGCTGAAATGCACGCAAGTGTTAGGGTATTTGAGATTCAGAGACTATATTGCAAAAAAATATGCAATGGAACACTAATATTTCTCTCTGCTGTGCTATTTTCCCAAGTTGCCAGGAGGACATCCATCATTCAATGGCAGGTCAGCTCTATCCAGTCCACTGCATACAGTGACATAGGTTTTTATTTTCTATTGAAGATCCTGCAAGTAGTCCACATCCAAGGAAACTAAATGAAATCCGTAAAATGAGCCTAAAAATTACTAACTTCACTGACCATGTACAATAAAATATTTTCATTTATTAGGACTGACAAAAACTTTCTTTGTTTGTGCCATCCTACATAGAATCTTAGAATCATAGTGTGGCTTAGGTTGAAGGGACCTTAAACATCATCTAGTTCCACCAACCTGTCAAGGGCTGGTTGTCACACACAGATCAGGCAGCCCAGGGCCCCATCCAACCTGGTCTTGAGCATCTCCAGGGATGGGGCATCCACATCTTCTCTGGGCAGCCTGTGCCAAAGAATCACTGCCCTCATGGTAAAGAATTTCCCCCTAACATCTAACCAAAATTTCCCATCCTTTTTTTAAAGCCACTCCCCCTTGTCCGATCACTATCAGACCACGTAAAAATTCATTCTTCCTCCTTTTTATAAGCTTCCCTCAAGTACTGGAAGGCAGCAATGAGGTTTCTCCAGAGCCATCCAAGCTAAACAAACCCAACTCCCTCAACCTTTCTTCGTAACAGAGGTGCTTTAGCCCTCTGATCATCCTGGTGGCCTTCCTCTGGACCTTCATATCCCTCAGTTTGACTCAGCAGATCCATGCGAATTTCCTACTTTCTCTACTTGACTTCTCATGCTGGAGGATGGAGAGCTCTTCTGTTCTCAGTTCTGTCTTTTATATTTTGATAATATTAAAAAAGCAGTCTTTGTGTGTGTGTGTGTGTGTGTTCAGCAAAGTCCTGAAATTATTAGTTAATAAAGTATATAGAAAAATAAATATTTTAGACCTATAAAACAAAAGGCACAGATTTTGAATTGTTTCTCTCTGGCCACCAACAGAAAATTTGCAGTTCCACTGCAAAACTCTACCCGTACCTCAAATACATTCAGTCATCAGAAAAAAAAAAAAATCCTACGATTTTAGAATGCAAAAAAAAAAATGACTTGAAAAAGTAACAGGATAAAAAAAGAATGTATCAAATGCATTGTGGAGTATCTTTGTCGAGCAAGTGCATTCAGGAAATTGGGAGCATTTCTTTGCACTATCCACTTGTATTGTACAGCATATTAAAATGGCAAGCATGAAGCTGTCAGCAGATGCAGTTTCACTGTGGAGGATGTTATCACATGCAGCTTTGCTGCGTTATTCATTGCTTGCAGCTCTTCCAATCTGATAACATTAGCAAACATGGTGCTATCAATTGCCAGATGTGGTACGTGTTATGCAGCATCTAGTTTTTGATGGACTAAAATGGATCTGTGAATTCTTCTCTTTATCAACCATCAGTCACACTATGAAATACACAAGGAGTATCTAGAAGTGTGCTGTCAAGTGCCAATTAGTGATGTTGCTGACCCAGAAGATAAAGAAGATTGTAGAAGAAGCAGCCCAGTATAATTCTACACTCCAGTGTCCTTAAGGCAGACTATCGTTTGTGAATGTACTCCTGCAGATGAAAGGGAAATAGCAGGTCAGTGGTTCCTGTCTTCAACAATCTTCTACAATCTTATAATGAATTGTAAATAGAATCACTATCAACCTGCTCTTCCTGCACTGGAAATCAGTGTGAATGGTTCAGGAAAGCCGAACACTGATAATATTGTCTCTCAAGCTGAAGGCTACACTCTTTCCTGCATGCCCCTCACTCTGTGTGGGTCCATCTGGCAGCAGGTCACCTGGCTCAGTACCCTTTTGAGCTTGGTACATCCTTCTACTCCCCCATCACCATGGGGTAAAGCCACTCCACACAGCTACTCTGCTAGGAACTTGAGCTCTTCATCATTTGAAGATGATTTGAAGACTCATGAATCAATGGAAACATCTGCCTCCTTCTCAGAACAATTTCAGCACGATCTGGCAAAACATCATTATCATTCAGTATGGTTTTATCACGAGGTACCCCTAATTTCAGAATTTTTAATCATTTTTATAAAATCAAAAGCAGCATTTCATGCCCAGATGCTTGCCATCTTGAACTGCAAAATATTATAAATATATATATAAATATAAAAATAGCAGGACTGCTATTTTTCATGGTAAATTAATTGTGCCAGCAATATTTTTCTGAGTGTACCCACATGCTTGAATGGTAATATTTCAAAAGAGCAGTACTGGAGAGATGTGTTGTGTAGATCTGTGACACACTACGCCACTATTGTTTGTGCAATAGATTTATGACTTCTTAAAGTATATACGCACAGAGGAGGTAAAAATTACTTCAGAGGTTCCTGGGCTACCATTAGAGTGTGCAGTACTTTCCTCCACACCACAAAGCCACTCAACATGTTGCTACTAAACCAGTCACGTTTCAGAGTCCACTGAAGTTGTGATACCTCCCCACTATTGCACCAGTTCAAATACCATTGAAAGCACATGTCAAATGAACATTAAACAAAGTTGATCAATTTTTGAGCTTATTCATGTATTGGGTTCTATGGCAACATAATAGAGGCCTGTCAATAAAGCAGGGAAGACCAGATGAAGCTGGAAAACTATCTTCCTGTGTCATAATTTAGCATACTAGCAGAACTATTCTCTGGGAGATGCCAGGCAATAAGAGGACAAGTCACAACAACAAAGGCATTCCTAACCAGTGTGAACATTTGTCAAGGTATGGAAACAATTTACAATGTTTTCAGAATCGTGGTTCAGGTCAGTTCATTTTTATACTCTCCCATATGGTTCTGCTCCTTCTATTTCCAGAGTGAACCCTATTTACCTGGACGGTTGCTGTAGAAAATATATTGTTTGCAGAGAAAGTGAGAGTCATCAATAAAGAAAACTTCTCAAGATAGGTATATTGCGTATGTGCATTGGTTTGATCTGACAAGAGAAGAAAATGGCAAACAACTTGTTTTCTGCTTGAGAGGTATCTGAGAGCAGAGCACCGGTCAGACTGCATTGTGTCTTCCGGAGGCTCAGTAATAAAGGGACAGTTTGGGCGGAGAGAGCAAACGAAAGTGGCTTTCAGACGTATTTTCCCCTTTAGGAAACGGAGACTACCGGCATAGAAACATAGAAATGTGACATAGAAAGCTTGAGCTTCAACCTTTTGGAAGCATCTATGGGGTGCAAAAACAAAGTTCACGATGTCAGAGCATTTATACTGGCCCATATGAAACTGGAACAATAACCTAAATAATAGTCTGTGATTTGTTAAAAAAAAAAAGAAAACGAACAGGACTTTGGAGGTTCGTAGAGGTTTCATTGATGGCAACTGCAATGGATTGATCTTAAACAGGTCTGTGGTATTTACCTAAAGACGGAAAGGAGCAGTAGTTTAGCACCTCTTTCAGAAAAGGCAAAGTTCAATGCAAACAGAGAATGTCTTCTCCATGAATCTGCACAGAAAAATACTTTTGCATTCATGTGACATTGAGAAACAAATGACAGAGAATTTTCCATTGATAATTTAATTTGGGGGCCAGAGGGCCATCAATAACGTCATAAGCATACAACATAGAGCCAAGTTTATCCCTGAGACAAGCAATCACAGTACAAATCTTTACAGCATGTTTGAATTTGTGTCTATGGAATGCAAAATCTCAAAAAATATAAGTAAGTGGTTGGGACAGATTTTAGCCCACCTCAGATCATCATGTCTTTTTGATAAATACTTAAAATACAGGAAAATGGATCTGTAGATCTGGGCAGTGGAGTATTACCCAGAGGTGCTGAACATCTCTGTCTCCTATATATTTTCAAAGAAGATACAGAAATATCAGACAACTGTCGTCTGTCAGGATCACATAGCACAAAAATTCAACCCTGACAGCTAGAACCAAAAATACATTAGGAGCCTTGATTTCTGGAGTAAAATTTACCCATTCCAAGATTCAGGACCCTTTTGTGGTACACATTTGCCACTGAAATCAAGGATTTTTAGCAGAAAGTATGTTGAGTGAGGCAATGTTTAAACCCACTAGGAAATGAGGAAGAGAAGCCAATAACCCAAAATCATATTTCCCACAGGACTAAGCTATGCACATAGAGCCCTCAGTTAAGCATTAAGATGTAATTCACATTCACATTCACAGCAAAACCTTCTGACTCACAGGCGCTTTGTTCCTCGAGGGCTGGACAACTGGATTACTCTTTAATTTTTGAAGATGGATGGTGGTGATGCTGCTGCTCGTCTTTTATAGTAGTGGTTAAAGCACTCACGCGGAAACTGGTGAACTGACTATGGTTCAGTGACCTCCTCAGAGAGAAGGGGTCCAAATCTATAGCTTCAGCCCAGCCTCTGGCTGCCAAGTTAAGTCACAATTACTGGTGATTTGGGCAAGGAGGGCAGAGCAGGGAAAGAAGGAGAAGGGCAGTCAGTTTCCTGCTGAAACTGCATGGCTGTTCAGCAAAGGATGCAAGATTTATAAGGCCTGAGAGAAAGAAAATTAGAAAAATGGAACTTGACTCTAGCCTAAACATGAAAGGCTTCCTCTGGGAGAAAGTAAGAGCCATCCTCTTCAGTGTTGCTAATGCTGCTAATTAATTTCATTTTAAACAAGGTATTAAAGCAAGATTTTCATATGTGTGAGACGGAGTCTCTCTTTGATACATTTATCAACATTAATGAAGAGGTGAGTTTGCAGTAGAAGCCTGATAAAAGGCTGTGTTGGGATATGGAGCCATGCTCTGTGCAGGGTGACACTGCGCCCTGTACCACCATTCTGAGAGCCACCTGCATCGCTGCCCATGCTGAGCAGCCATGTTGTGCCAGCAGGGAGCAAGTATGTGGGCACACTCTGGGGCTGCAATCCCCTGAAGGCATTTTCTTGCCTTCATGCCCCATACAGGCATTGAGATTCACTGGTAAAAGGATACAGAAGTAGCTGGTATGAAAGATAAACTGACAGTGAAGTGAGGACAACAGGATGAAGATGTACGTGGGTATTCACAGGAACAAGCAGAAGCAATATGCTGGCCAAAGGCAGTCTTCCCAGGAAGAGAGAGAGCAGAGCTCTGGCTCAGGCTCCCCTCACACTGCTGTCCACGCATACCGGCGCTGCCGACAGAAAGATCAGGAGTGTAAATGAAAGTAAAGCCAGAAGTAGGCAAACTCCAGGATGCCATTTGGGTTCTCTCTTAAAGCAGGATAAAGCCTAATGAGATCAGTGTTTTCTAGACTTTCCAGTACATTAAATGCTGTTTTGTTTTGATTGCTTCCAAATTCATTAACGTCAGGTTACAATTATTGCTGCCCTTGGAAGAACCTCCTGATTTCCTCACTATTGTCCATTCAGACACTTTAGTTAGTCACCATTTGGGGTGAGCACTGGAGATGTCACAGGTTTACTGATTTCCTTTTTAATTTAATCTCTATTTTATTTAATTCTAAAGACTTTGGAGATCAGGTGCTATGCAAAAAATTGCTTCTTTGTGCAACACTTGCTTTGGTTGGCTGACAGTGAATTTGTAGCCACAGCAATGGCTTTGATTCACCAGGGAGAAAATCATGCTTTTACCTAATCTAACCAAACCAACCTTGTTCAGATTGATTCAGCTTCCAGCCTTGGCTCTGACCTCACCCTTACCCTCAATCCTGCCTCACTTTCACACTGAGTATTTTATACAGCCTCTATTTTCTCTCTGCATAGCTTCCCCCCAGACCCCTCCCAAACCAGCCTCCATGTTCTCCTCATCAACCATTGCTTTAGAAATCTTTAGGCTGGATGGGCAGGCATGCAGTGCTGGCAGGTGGTGTAGCTGTTAGGCAGCCTTGTGTATCACAAGAGATCTGATGCTATCAAATTTCTTTTCCCCCAAAGACTAAAGAGAGCAAGCCTTTGTAAGCATGCAGGAGGGGGATGAAAACAGTTTGTCTCCTGAGCAGCCAGCCTTTGTCATTTTACAAATGAAATCACTTTGGAAATTTAGAGAATTAATATCATAATGAAGACGGGAGTACCCATTAGGGTGGTCTAATGTTGCTCTGGAGATATATGATGGATGTCCAGTTGCTGTAAGCCCTTATTTGCAGAGAGTCACCTCTGTAGTTGCCATTATTAGGAAGATGTCTGAAGCGGAGGATCAGACACAACCATTGCAAGATGAGATAGTGTTTGACTGGTTTCCAGGGAACCGAAGGATACAGCCTTAGTTGTACCTGTCACTATGGCTCCCAGCTTTTTTCCCCCTTAATGTCTTTTTTAGCTGTAGGAAGTTTCTCTTTAAAGATTCACTGCTTCTCTAATGGCACAAAAAGCGGTAATAGGAACATAAAAAATGTTACCTGGATTACAGAAGAGCTTCAGTTTATTGCAAAACAATTGGTGTAATTAATCATCAAAGCATTGCAATACACTGTATTAGTTAGCTTTTGCAAATAAAGATAACCAGGAGATCTAACCTAGGGTGTATTGCTTGCAGTTACTGGAAATATTCACCTGCTGTGTCCACTTCTGGAGATACCTATTGCACTGTCAGAGAAGTGATGCTGTGATTGCCATTCCTGGAAGCACAGTCTCAAGAAAGTAGTACTTCCAGGAATTATCTTAATGGGCAATTGAATCATCACTTCTAGCACTCCAGCATCTTTCCCAGAAGGACAGTTTTCCACAGGCTATGATTCCAGTTAGAAGAAAATGTGGATATCCAGGTCTCAATTCTAATCCTTTCCTGGCTGTTTTGTGGAGAACAGAAGCTTGATGCAGATCTTAAAATTTGGAAGAAAGGCACTTGGGACATGGGATGCTGGAAAGTATCCAGCACAGTGATTTTGCCTGCACTTCATTTTATACTCGCTATTCTATCCAGGTCATTTATTTTCTTCCAATTATCTGTGTTCCCTTAGTAATTGTCTACTGGTCACTAATACTGCTGCTTTGTTGCATTATTTCCTGGGAAGCTCAATAGCTGGTGTAAGCTGTCATGGCTGCAATGTCTTCCGTGAGAATTTACACCAGGGCAGTATCAGGGTTTAAAGAAAATCTGCTTAAATTTCCCTAATGTCCAGACTTTTTCCCAGCTATGGGTGCAGGGACAGCAGCTTGCTGTTGCTAGCCTTTTCAAATAAATGCAACATGATGGGGCCACACTTCATTCTATATATAATCAGCACAAATTTGGGGGAACAATCAGTGGTAAATAAAAATGAGTGCTGTTGAAATACCCTTTGTGTGTGTTCTCATGAATTACTCATGAAACAGGGGTTACAAATTTCTGCCCTGGTAATGGATCTGTACTGCTTTTATTTTTTTTATTTTTTAATATTCAGTGGTGGTGGTATACAGGGGGTTTTTTTTTGGGTTTTGCTTTTTTTTTTTTTTTTTCCTTCAAAATTCCACTTCTTTCCCCTAAATCTTCAGTTTAGTGGCCAGATTCACCTTGGTGGGAGCAAATGCAACTCTATCGATAGCAATGGAATTGCGTCTGCATATGTCAGCAATGAATTTGGCCCCATATTTATTGGAAATACCTGGGCTGTTGTGATATGATGTGGTAAATCATGCTGAGAGCAAATCAAACAGACAGCCTGTGGCTGCATCACTATTTCATAGAACTCAGGTCATAATGGACAGGACAATGCTGTACTGCAAAATTCAGTGCTAAGGAAAATACATTCTTTCTAACCTTTTATGAAAATACTTCTCATCCTTCAAAGGACAATTTAGGCAATGTGACCACTATTGGAACAAGTACAGAAGCATTTAAAAGTCAAATAGAAAAACACCATTGCCCAGGAGAAAGAGTGTCTGTAGATATTCCCATGCTCGTACTGTTCCAAAATTCCCATCAACTGTTGCATACATCCTCCAGAAATAAAGATATTTACTCTCACTACAACAAATGAAAGTGATGCAACACACCGGTTTTCAAGCCCAGCAAACTATAAATGCAATATCAGCCAGAGAAGGGCTAATGAAAACAATCACATTAAACATCGCTCTTCAGTGCTTGGTGCTCAATAAGTGAGCAGCAGGCTTTCTCTGCCTGGCTTACAGAAAACAGGAGGTAGCAGTTTGCAAGGAGCAGCGTTTTAATGTGATTGGACTATAACAGACAATCTATTTACAGCATGCTCTGGGGAGCTTATAAACAAATGTTGAGTAATTTCAGCCAGCAGTAATTACCCTTGCAGCTGACAAGGATAGCATGATACTTTCTCCTTCACCTTCAGCCCAGTCCAGAAGGCACTGTACACAATGGCACTTCTAATTATTTCTGCATTTCTATGGCTAAAGACCAAAGTGTGTTATTAGAGAACATTTTAGAAGCTTTTTAAAAGCTTGTTTATTGGGACAATTAAAAGTCATCACTATGACAGCAAATAAAAGGTTCCGTTCCCCGGCACGCGGCTGCAGCGAGGGTCTGCCTGCTTACCTTGCCCGCCTTGTCTACATGAGGCAAAATTTACAGCCACCCCTCACCACCACCAATACCAGCTCAACTGCATCAATGTTAGCGAGGTGGACAACCCTCGAGCGTACAGAGAATTGGGCTTTATAAATATCATATTATCTAACCCTGCTTAGAGAACGTTGAATAAACATGGTACTTAAAATGCTGTTCACTCATCTCTGCTCAAGCTCCCAATACAGCTGAAGGGAGTGGGGGTGAACCCACTGGAGTGCTGAGGAGATTTTTGCAGTGTCTGTGCTGCAGACAGGGCTGCAGACAATCTGCCTTTTTGTCTTCTGTCAAAAGAAAATAAAACACAATTTCCAAAACATCTATTAACACTTAGATGCTGGGGAAATACACGGCCTGAGTTTGTCTCCCAGGTACAGGGAACACAGACGGGTTAATTCTGGGCTGGGTGCAACTGCCATGAAAGAGCCAGAGGGAAAGAAGGGGCAGGGACAGGATCAGGCAGTGGCTGTGAGCAGGATTAGGGCCACAGATGGCACAGAAACCGAGGTGAGCTGACCTTTGAGTCCCCCAGTCCCCTTTGAGAAAACACACTGAGGTCTTTTCATTTCCAAAAGCCATCAGGACACGGTACAACTGCTGGAAAGTCCCCCCCTTACTATTACGGCTTTGGCCGTCCAGAGCCGATGGGAAAGCAGTGGTGGGCTTCCACTGCTGGATGAAGTATCCAGCTTTGCTCAAGTCAAAACGCAGGTGCTTTACTTCAGTAACTTACCAATAGGACAGGAACGCTCATCCTTCCCTTCTGTCCCCTTGGCAAGGCCAGTGGTGGTAGCTGTGCCATCAAAAGGGAGATCTCCAGTCCTAGAGTGGCCTCAGGACCTCAGGGAGGCCTCAGGAGGCGGCGTGGCCTTCAGCTCCCTCTTGTTTGATCAGAAGCATTGTTTTATTTTTCTCTCTTATGCCATTACTGGTTCTCGTGCTCACAGTCTATGAGTTACACTCCACCATGGGAACACTACAGTGATTTCCACAGAGCAGTTTTAGAAATGTACAAAGTGCTGCTTGCGGTGAGGCGAAGCATAATCAAAATGATCGCTGTAGGCAGTTGTAATTAACACAATGATTTAGTCACAAAGCCATACACCGCAAGAACTTTTATTTAACATTGTAACCCACTCATATACGAGCCAAACTATCCAAAAGTAATTGGGAGAGGCAGTGAACTGTGATGTGTGCTGGTTTGCAAACACCACAGACAGTTTGGCGTACGCTGAGCTTCCATCCGCCTCAATAAATTCAGTTCAGACTCATGCTATAGGAATTGACAGCAGATATCTAATCCCCAAAAGTGGATTATTTACATTTTTTGATACGTTACATTGCATTACATCCTGTCATGTTGCATCTCATCACGGGCAGATATAATATTGCATAACGTGATGTGACATGATGACAGACATCAGAAATGTTTTTTTGTTGTTTCATTTTTTTTTTTTAAGTTTTTTGTGTCTGCTGTCCGAAATGTTTCTGATTGATTTCTAGAAAGATCAAGGAGTAAGAGCCTGAACTGTGGGTTCTTCGGGCAGCCAATGAGCTGTCTCTGCTACGCATTGTTCTAAATAGAGCAGCGTTGTTTTGTGGCTTTTAGGAACCCCCAGAAATGCAATTCTGCACATATTTTGCAAATATTTTTAAAAGATTCATTAGGAAGGAAATCAGCAGAGCACATGTTCAATAACAACACAAAACGACAACAGCTGCTGCAAATTACCCAGGCTGAAAGGAAACCCCAGAAATATATTGCAAACTTTAACAATGTACTTGAGCTGTTGATTGTTCCTACCGCTGCTCGCTCCTCGTCTCTGAGATACAGTTGGTGAAGGAACATTAATTTGTCCTTGTTCTTGAGACTGGCAGGTGTCACTTTGCCCAGTGTGGGATGTGAGTGACAGATATTTTGCAGCTGATGAAATGAGAATGCAGAAATTCAAGAGTGCCTCTGGGATTTCACTGGTCATTTGTGGCCAGCACAAGGGCAGGGCCCGCTGCTTCGCTAATGCAGGGCTGGCTGATGCTGCTGGCGCTGCAGCCTGCCGCACATTCACACCATTTTAAATAATATTTGTATTGGGAACTGCTTCACACACACATACATACACACACACACACACACTTGGTGGTGGTGTGTAGTTTGCTTCTTTCTGGACTGCTGCTTTCTGGGAAATTGCTCTAACAGTTTGTTTTTTTTTTCTTCCGTGTGCTAAAGCCTTTCTCAATATGATTTTGCCTGCATCTGCTGTCTTTAATTCTTTGGATAATATAAATTAAATTGACTGAACGTAAGGCATAAGGTAGCACAGGTGAAGCTGAATTAAAAATAAAAGTAGTATTAAAAAAATGAAGTTAATAAGATAATTTCACTGCACAGAGGCTTAATAAGAAATTGAGATTTATATCAATTGAACTATTTTTGTCATCTTATTTATAAAAATGAACTCCAGGTAGAAATGCATAATGTTTAGTGCAAATAAAAAGAATATAGGAATCAGGCACTGCAATGTTAAAGAATTAAGACTGAAATTTGCTGAATTTTAACACTATCCTGCAGTTTGCCTTGATCTTTCCTTTAAGTCTCAGGCCATTTTATTTGCAGGCAATGCAAAGGCTATGATTTCTAACAGTGTGCCAAAAAAAGAATTGTAAGAGACTGTCTAAAACTGATGTCTCAGATAGACATTTTCAGCCTTCATTTAAATAATACTTTATTTATTTAATTAATTATTTTACATTAATTGATTTTATTTGAAAAAGAGAAAGGTTTAAAATGTTCTGTAGTTTCTAAAGTAAATTTTTTATAAGAGCTATAATACATATTGAAAGGAAAACTGTTCCACAAATGCCGTCAGCATTTTATTAGAACTACACATTATTTCTGAGGTGATGATTTTCAAGAAAACCTCAGAATTTCAGGACAAGGGCTCATTTTGCTAACCGTGTTAAATGCGGTGTGTATAGAACAGCGTAATTCAGAGACCCACTAACAGCATTTTCAATTGTGATAAAAACTTATTAACATATTTGCCTCTTTAATGATTAACTGTCTTTGAATATAAAGAGATTTTTACAACATCTTATTCACACTGAGAAGACTGCAAAAGCCTGAGCTTTTTCTTTATTTTATAAGTGAGGCTTCGTTTGATATGCATTCTGATTTTAAAAGAACCATAATATTTTAATCGATCCCTCTGTAAAGATCATGATTATTATAAATGAGATAGAGCCGTGCACATCAAGCCTGACTGGTAGATAGCAGGTCATGAGTCAGGAATTATACGAAGAGGGGAAGTAAAAACTAGAAAATTTTCCAACAGGATTGTTTAAAGGAACAATTACATATACTGACACATGAATTCAAGGCTTCAGCTGCATGTGCGGAGTTACCAGCCTTCATTTTATATTAATTTCCTTCCAACTAGCCTGGAAAAAATATCGTTTGCAATAAAAAAATATTAAATCTCTACATTATTAAAAAAAAAACATGCTGTTTCATACTGAACTCTTCACATTCATGTAATGGATGACATTAAAAATCTTTGCAGAGAAACATATCTGATGAAAATGTTGATACAAACCCAGGCTGTGAAAACACTGGTTAATGTCATTTGCCAAATGTTATTTTAATGTAGATAATTACTTATGTTAAATAATTTGAAAAACACATAAAGATAGCACCTGATGTGATACAAGCTTATTATTTTAGCATAATTCCATTATCAGAATTACAAAAATCACAGATATTTTTCCTATTAAGCCTCTAGTCTCCCCAAACTAATACTGTTTTATTTATACGCATGCACACACGCACACATACGATATCTACACCATTTCAACTGATATTTCCCACCCTACTTACAGATGCAAAGATATACTGTTATCTTTTGGAAATCAAATATTTTTTCTAGACAGCATGCTTCTTTAATTAAACTGTTTTCTTTACAGTGATCAAATATAATTAGCAGTAACAAGTATTTAATGAAAACAAACTGCTTCCCTTTGAAATCCTTCCAATCTGCAGTACTTTAAGTCCATCACTTCCCTGAGATCATTGTATCATAACGACTACAACAAAGTATATGATTAAAAAATTGCCAGTTACTGACTCACTGCACACATATCAAAAAAGGTGAGGCAAACACTGGAGATCCTGATCTGTGCCATGTGCAAATTGCATCCTTTAAGATACTGCTTGCAGTAAACTAGTATGCAGTTGCAGGTTCAATGTGCTATAGATTTGCCTTTTAACTATCCTATTTGATATCATTATGTACTAAGACATTACCCCACTATCTTTGATTAATACTGAGCGAGATGAGAAGGAAGTGCTCTCATACTGGACTCAGTGACAGCGAGGTGCTATAGCAACTCTCCTGTAATTAATTGTGAGTGAAAGGGGGTTTGGTTTTTGCAGCCTCGTAAAACTTTTCCCACATGGCTGAACCCACGGTCAGGAGACGTTAGGCAACATTAACTGCCTGCACATTTCTGTAAGGCTCTGGAGGAAGCGGCTCAGCACTGGGGCTCCAATTCTGAAAACATTGGGACACAAGACATCAGCGTCTACCTTTCATCTTAGCTGAGATTTGGAGAGGGTTCAGACCACAGAGGCTCCTTAATTCTCACTAATTCATTTGCTTTCCTGATTCACTTGGCTTGGGATAACCTGCGAATGATAATGAACCTGTAAGGGGAGCGCTTAGTCCCTTGCCTTTGAATGTGCTCGGCATGGATTGAGGGCTTTCTGTGAATCTTGCAAGAGGAAAAGAATCTTATTAGCACTGATTGCCAGTCATGAGGTTGCCTCTAAAAATTGCTCTTGTATTTTTAACTCTTGCTTGCTTATAACAACCCCAGCCAAGGAGAGATGTGTTGTTTACACATTGAACACAACATTGTTCTCAACATTTACTCATTTCTCTTTGTAATTTGATCTAATCATAACACGTTTGCTTTACGTATCTCATTACTATACCACTACGAACACTTCATCATTTTTCCCATGATTATTCTACAAGTTCATAACTAGCCAAGTCCTCATCTCTTCACCCCCAGCTAAACATCCTCTTTGCATAAATGTGTGCTCTCTAGAATAAAGGATCTCATTTTCTTTTTTTCCTTTTGTTATTAACCATTTCAACAGAGAACAGCTAGTATTGCTTTCCCTGTACTAGCAGATTTCTAGCAGTTTCGAGGTATGCTCCTGTCGGTTCTTATCTTTTCTAAGAAACATATGATGGTATGAATAAGAATTCAGGCTCTGATGAGAATATATGAAAATAAAACATGGAAAAATTGGGCATATTCTTTCTTCTCACTACCAGAGAAAACTCTTATTAGCACTGTTTTTTTCCATTCATTTATGTGAATTTAAGTAACTGTACAGAAGCAGTGAATTGAAACCCAGAAATCTATGTTTGATTGACTCAAATGAGACTACCAAATGCTTTCTGGAGGCAGCCTTTGCTGGTGCATATTTTCAGAACTGAAAATTTAGAATCCAGTTCCTTGTGGGCCCTCATCATTGCCGGACCTGAACTCAAATTCCTTATTCCTTCCTGGAATCAGTTTTAAAGGCAGGTTCTGCCCTGATTCCCTTCTTGGAAAGCGTAGCAGGCTTTTCTACCCTGCCTTCTTAGGAAGAGCATTTACAACACCTTCAGATGGACAATCCACCTTTTTTACAAAAATATTTTGCTGTGGTTATAGCCTTTTAAATACAGTGTATATGCAGTTCTAGAAAACTACTGGTCTGTCTTTGGTATTTAGTAACAGGTTAAATTCAAGTCTGCTATCAGCCAAAGTGAGTCTTATGCAGCTTCCACATCTGGGACATCTATTCAGTAACCAGAAGTTCATGCTGCAGTGCACTGAGACAAAGTATTTTAGGCTATATTTTTTTCCTTGTGTACAGATGAGGGTGGCATGGCATTTGACAAAATAAAAAAATACTTCTGGTTTCAGATAATAAAACAATTGACTAGATTCCCCTTGAAATGACTTTTATACTTTTACTGTCTAATTTGGTGTTTCCTCAAAAAAACTCCATGTGACAAAATATTACACCCACTGTTTCTTAAAAGAATTTGCCAAAAAATGAATAAGTATGTGAGACTGCTACAACTCAAATTTGAACTGGAGCTTCTTGTGTAGGAATATGGATTTTTTTTGCATTGATAGGCTCAATTCAGAGGGCAAGAGTAAGAGCTGATCAGCAAACAGGATTCATGTTGTATGGGAATTCTAACAGTCTGACATTTGCTTGTCAAATCATTAAACATTTCCATAGGACAGTTACCAAAAAAAAATCCCAACTTGCTTTGGAAATGTCACACAAAAATATCTACATTTTGCATCAAAATGTCAAAACAAAACATTGATTCAAGCTGCTATGTTTCAAAATGTCAATTTGGGTTTTTTTAATCAGTATTTTGGCTGTATCTGATGTGTGTAAATTCTATTCTAGAAATTTTTGGAGAAAATTTCATTAAATTTTACTTTTCCATAGTAAAGCGAAGGCTCAAAAAAAAATCCTATATTTTTCAACAATAGTTCTTTGCTGAAATTGCCTGCACAGCTCTACTACAGACAACAGTATATGGAAAAATACTTATTTATTCATAAGTCCTCAGGTAGTTTTTGTCATGTTTTTATACTGCAAATGATATTTACAAATACTATTAGACAGCAACAAAAGCAACCACAACAACAATAGGAAAAAAAAAAAACCAAAAACAAAGACACCCACAGTTTACTGAATGTATAGCCAACACCATGGAAAAAAATCCTTCACTGTCATGAAAATTCCACCCTCATTACATTTGTAGATAAATCTAAGTAAAGAAAGACACATACAATGAACAAGATATTTCAATAACTCCTTATTCATCTAAAACACAGTAGTTCCTTGGGAGCCCACTTTGATACAAACAATCCTAAAGGGAATGTTTAGCCAAATAGCCAAAATTAAGAATACTCAGTGGGGAAATGAGGTTAAAGTATATCCATACCCTGAGGATCATGCTGCTTGTTTCACCACAGGTTATTAGAAGCCTCCCTACACTGGGTTTTTCACTTCTGATTTTTCATCTGATGTCCCGTCCCCTAGTATAATCATAGAATCCTAGAATCATTAAGGTTGGAAAAGACCTTTAAGATTATCTAGTCCAACCATCAGCCCATAACCACTATGCCCACTAGCTATGTCCCCAGATGCCACATTTCCTCTTTTCTTGAAAACCCCCAGGGAAGGGGACTTCACTGCCTCCTTAGGCAGCCTCTTCCAATACCTTGCCAATCTTACCAAAAAGAAATTTTTCCTGATATCCAGTCTGAACCTCCTCTAGTGCAACTTAAAGACATTACCTCTCATCTTAATTATATAGCTTATGTATCCTGGCTGCATAGAACATTGCAAATTGTGGGAATTACAAGGACGGTCATCTCAGTGCTATGTTACTGTCCAATCTTTCTTGTTTTGTTGTTTTTTGTTGTTGTTTTTTTTTTTTGGGGGGGGGCTGTTTTTTTCCCCATTATACTCCTCAGCCCCTAGCCCCAATCTCGAGCCCATAAAAGTGTCTGGGAATTGAAGACCAGGAGCTGGTCAGTTCATGCTCTTATTAATCAACAACTTACACCACATTTTCCTCTCCACCAGCTTTCACTCATAGCACATCCAAAATTCCTGCACAATGCTAAGCAGTTTTACAGTAATAAAATATAGCTCTTAACTAATCTATTATCTCTCTATGTCTGAGAATGTGAGCAAAATCAGAATGTAGAACTCAGCCACATTTTTCAGCTCAACTTGCAAATTTGCTAGAGAAGAAATTATTTTCTCCTCTAACATTCTGGTCAAAAAGCATCAATTGGCAAGTTATGCTCATTTACATATATTTTCTATTAAACTTTTCTATCATAAAAAATTGCCTTTATGATCCAGACACATAATTTATTATGCAATGCACCACCACCATCATCACACTGAATTGCTTTTTACGTGTTTATACTAACAGGGAAGGTGATCAGCTTTAGCCTTCTTTTCATTATATGCATCATTCATCCTCCAGCACCAAGATCTCTGGATTCTGTAGCATATCCATCATTATCTAACTGTCAACTGTTTTCAGAGGTTCCATTGCTTTAAGCTCATTATTTCTTCAGATTGGTGAATCTACAGAGAATCTTTCCACAACATACAGAAGTCAGCATGGTACATATGTACAGATGAATGGTAGAGGTTTGTCCCTTGCAGCCTCTTTGTACCTAGTTTTGCCCCAGAACTGCAGCATGTAATGAGCAGCAAATGCATACTCGAAGGACTAAAAGTAATAAAAAACTAAATGACATTAAAAATAATAACCAAATAGTGGCACCTTTATATGGATGAGGTGCTGTGAATAATTCTAGCTTACACATTGTTCAGTAGTTTGGGGTTACTGTCTCCCTGTTTTGTAGGCTGAAGCACATAGACAAAGAGCTGCACAAAGATAAGGAATTTTTTTTCTGTCTCTGTTTACCTTAGTGCATTTAATTTAATCAATAGCTGAATGGGGAAGAGGAGGAGAATTGGTTGGTTCAAGAGACTGATAATGGGATATCGAACTTTTCATCTCTATATTATTGATTCAACATAGGAATTGACACACTGGATCAGAGCAGTGGTCCATCTTCTCAGATATCTCTCTGTCAGCGGCCTGTAGTAGATGTGTTTTGGGAAGAGGCGTCAGAAACCCTGCAGTAAGCATTTATGAAATAACTTGCCCATAGGAAAGGCTTTTTCCTAACTCTTATTTACAGTCTGTCTGATGTTCACACTCAGGGTAATCCATAACTTTTCAAAAATATTTTAAATTCTACATTTTGTGAAATAGACGAGGTATTTACCTACATACACATCTGTTTCTGCATGCAGTTGAAGTCTTGGCTACCAAGTTGCAGTGAGTTCCAGAGAATTATGTATGGCAAAAAATGCCTTAATTTCATTGCAATCCTTCTTAACCTGTTGTCTTTCTAAATAAATAACTTCTTTCTGCAGCGTTTAACTTCTCTTTACTAACCATTGTCACTAGCAGTCTCCAATTCATCTGTCTCAACAAAATAATTTAAAACTTTCAATCTGCCTTGAAAGTAAGGGTTTTGATTATTCTAATTATTTTCATTTCAACTCCGTGCTTCATCTGTTTCTGGTGCATTCTCTTTCAGACAGTATAACCAGAATTGAATGTAGCAAACTAGGTCAGGGCATATTGCCAGTATACTTCATGACATTATAAGATTTTTGCTATAGTTTCTTCCATTCCTTTTGCATCCTAAGCTTGCTTTCTGATAACTCCACACAGAGTAGAGTATTTCATTGAACCATCTAATATATGGCATAGATCTTATATTGTGTGACAGCAGCAGTGTATTTGGGTAGCTCAAATTATTCCTTATGTTTGATTTGACAAAACTAAACTGTTATCCTGACTATTCAACAAAATGTGTTAAATTTTCATTGTTTCTATACCACTTTTCTGATATTGAATATCCTGAAATATTTGAGTTTTCTTCATTGTCTTTTTACTTCTAAATATCATATGCATTTTGCTTAACTAAAATACAGTAAAAAAAGAAACCAATTTCGAGCCTTGATGCAAAGTGTGGAAATCCACCCACATGTGTGTATATATATATATTTATATGCACATATTAACTTTTATAGGTTCACAATGTCTTTTTGTAGCTTCCCTTTACTTAAACAGCTTCTAATCCCTTATTGTGTCCTTTTCCTGCATCTATTTCATGGTAGCACTTTACTCAGAGAGATATATATATATATATATATATATTTTGTGTTGTTGTTGTTGTTGTTGTTGTTGTTATTCAGAAGTTCAGTTTAAATGCACTGTTTGGTTGACATAACACATTCTGGGCTTTCTCTATGTCACACTGTTAATGTCGCTATTATATTACACTAAAATCACTGTGTTATCATTCCAGTGCTAATTTTAGTTTGGGCATAGTGAGTTGGCATTTTCAGGAACTTCAGGAACCCTTAAAAATCAGCCTCAGCCCTTGTTACTTGATTGACAGTGGCTGCATTTACTGGGAAATTACATATATCCAAGAGCATCTCAGCCACTTTTTTCCTAAACACCTTTCCCAGTTTTGGATGTCTTATCCACAAGAAAAAAAGAAGAAAAAAAAAAGACAAAGGCAGTTATCTTTGCTGTCCTAAGTTAAATAGTTAATGTTCTTGACTCGAGTCTTAATACAAAATACAAACTGAAAATCAAACTGATGACCTTTTTAGTAGCCCTAGCAAAGACCTCACATACATGCAGTAAGAACAAAATGACTAGCCCTTTCACCATGGCATAGGTTGTTGTCCTCTGATACTAGAATTTTGAAGCTTTGGCATCATGGTAAGCAAAACCTTTCAGCTTTTTTCTTCTGAGTTCAGGCCTAAGTGAGTGAGAAGAAGTGCCGAGTCCATGAAGATTTTAAATATTCTTAACAAGAAGTACAATGGTGTGACACTAAGTATATTAGCTAGGCTGCAGGTGAGGGGTTTTTAATGCCACTGGTTTTTAACCCAGCACCTACCAGGAATGCGCAGCTCTGTGAACCTGAAGACCACCTAGAAACAGCAGCTTCAGATGTGCACAAGTCTCCTCCTTCATTCTCTTCTGCAGATTTAGCTGGACTGAAGTGTTCAGAGTGAAACTGCCAGATGGAAGAAAAAAGTCGGCTTAGTTACACTCAAGATTTGCATCACTTCAAAGACACTGAGGATCAAGGAGGCCCATACCCCATGCTCAGCTGAGGAGAGATGAAGAAACTAATGGCCTGGGTTGCTTCACAAGAGCACATCCCCTTCTCCCTGAATCCACCAAGCATTCCTAGTGTGCATGGCACCAGGCACAGCTTTTGACACATGGAAATCTGCTTTACTTCTCTGTCCACATCCCTCATAGGCACATTCAGATAAACGAAAGATCTAACCCATAGCAAGGGAAATGTGCATTATTCTCAACATTACTTGTGCCATCAGTGTTTTCAGGTTAATTTGTAAAAAAAATATGACCTGAGAGCCTGAGACTGAGTTTCAAATGAGACAGTTAATTCAACACTTCGTTTAATAAACCTAATTTATTATGAGAGATAACAGAGTTCTGCAATCGACTGCACAGTTTCATGGCTGAAGTTAGTAATTCCTGTGAATAATGCTGCTAAAAGTATTATGTAGTCAGTCTGCAGCAGTCAGATGTGGTGAATCAACAGCAGCTATCTGTTGTTTTTGCTAAAATGCAGAAAAACCAAGAGGACAAGTTATCTCAGCTGTAAATAACTGGGTTGCAGGGGCACAGCTGGAGCATCACGTCTCCCTGCTCTTGCACAGCCTTTCCTATAGCTGCAGCAGCATGCCACTATTGAGGGCTAAAGATGAAGAAGTTTCGTAACTTGCAGCTGTCATGCTTACAACAAAGCATACTCTCATCTTTTGCATTTCTGAGTCTTTTTGGTGTCTACGTTTAAAGCATAAATGTAGCACTCCTGGATGCTACCTTCAGTAGATGAAAACATACAATGCTGTAATGAACAGTAGAAAGCATGGCGATTACATAGAATGAGCTGGCAATGCCAAAACCAAGGCCAGGTAAATGTGAGTTTACCCAGAGGGTACTTCTGGAAGTACAGGAAAATGCTTAACTCCATAGAATAAACAGAAGGCTGAAAGGAGAAAAAAAAAGAAAAAAAAGAGTTATTTAAGTGAATTAGCAGTGGAGTTTTCTCATGCATGATGGCATAAAATGACACTCAAGAGTGAGTAATTTTTCTCCTTCAGATGAGAAGTTGCAAAGCTGGTCAAGCACAATTATGAATGATTTACCTACAATGCACAAGGTATAAGATACTCCTTTTAAGTCCGATGGACCAGTAATCCTTTCTCCTACAGTAGCTTCCCTATCTCCTGCTTCAACATCTCACATTACTGTGATTATACAAATTATAATCCATTTCAAAGTGTATTTAAAAACCAGCTTCAAAAACATTTTGAAATACAATCTGGTATTGTAGTCAAACTAACCGTGAAAATGCTGGGAAAAGTGCAACAAGTTTGTAGGAAGACACATGCAGGTTTGCTTGCATATTTACTTCAGCCAACATTGCCAGTCACAGGTATAAAGATCTGGGAGGGTGAATTACTATAACACTGATTAGCCACAAAAGAAAGTAGTTAGAATCTGAAATTTAGGGAAATATTATATAGCTGTATTCCTTCCCCTAAGAGAATGCATGATATCTGCATCTTTAGTTGTATTCTCATTACAGTCATAGGCAAGTACATGCCTGTCAGACTCACAGCCAGGGCTGTCTCTAGCGTGTGGTACCTGGAGGAAGGTGTCCATGCAGCACAGGGAGTTTGATGAAAAGCTCAGCAGCACTCCGGACCTGCTGCTCGGAGCCTGCTGGCACAACTGCCCCACAGCACCGCTGAGCAGATGGGGACAGGAGCCAGGGCAGTGATGCTGTGGGGAAGGTTGCTTCACTGTAACACTTCTGCTTCAAGCAACTTCTTGTCAGCAGTCAAAGTTTCAGGTTCATGGAGTTCTGGCCTCCTGAAAATTGCTGCAGGAGTGACATAGCTGTTAGTTTATCCGGCCAGCCTTAATAAATGGATGAGATACTATAAGGCTTGCTAAGGGACACTGGCTCTCTGTGCACAGCAGAATGGTTGGGTTAGTGGATTTTCATACTGATTCTCCATTGCTTCAGTGAGATACAATGAACTTGGAAAAATCTAGGAGACACAGCCACCTTTTTATTTCTGAGTTTGCTAATATCACAGTGTGCTGATATCTTGCATAATAAACAGTTGCTAATATTAAAATTACAGAAAAAAAATCATATTCCTTTCTATTTCATTCATAGTTGGATACGAAAAAATGAATTGGACATTCTCCAGCCTGAGCTGCATAGAAGAAAAGGACTTTTCAGCACATTCAGTGACAGTAAATCTTAGTCTTACCCTTCCAGGTGGGAAAGTACTTCTGTATTTTTAATATGTTTAATCATACTGCAGACCTTTCAACTGACAGCCACTCCTTTATTCATGAGCCTTCGTATGGCTTAAGGATGATATAACCTCTTAATAACCTTAATCAGGTTATTTTTTATTGTGTTTTAATTCATTATAATCCCAATAAGTCTGTGGAAAGTTGTGGAATTAAAATTTGTTTCTTTAATGACTTATCTTTAAACCATTAGCTAAAAATGGCATTAAATTATTATTTGTCAAGGCAGAAACACATACATTGGTAAGAAAAAACTTTACAATGGTGGATTCAGAGGTTTTATTTAAGGGGAACAAAGCAAAATCCATAAGGGGTTGCCCTTTCTCCTTAGATTGAACTCACAAGGCAATATTAATTCGTCACTAACTCTTCAAGTTACCACTTTATAGCTACTCCAACAACATCTTTTGGCAACACCTAAGATGTCCTGCTGCGTACAATTAATCAGTATGCTGCTTGGTAAGTAAGTTGTACTACAGCTCCCAGTATGTGCATCACAGTATTGGTGTTGGGTATTTGACTGCTGGTCGCTGAGGTTGCAATGTAAGCGCAGTGGTCAGTTCCCCCCTATGGTTTGGGTCAGATGTAAGAGTCCACAAAAAAGGCAACAATAAAAAAAACTTCTGAACGAAAAATCCAAAAAAAAAAAAAAAAAAGGGTCCCAAAAATTACAACTACTTTTTTTTAATCTTATATATGTAAAGATCAAAGTGTGAGTTTCTCTTGGTTGAATGAAAAAATAAATAAATCATAAAACTTATCTGGACTATATTTTATTCCTGGAAGGTATGCTCGAAACACTGTTGCATACCACCATCAAACAATGGGAAGCTTTGGTTCCAAGCACAACTTCTGGCACAAAGATGAGGCAAGCTGATGTTTAAAATTAAAATAACATAAATATAGCCAGTTCCTGAGCTCCTTGCTGGCACCTCACACAAATTAGTTCATGACCACCAGTCAGAACCTAAAACTCAGAATATAAAAGAGACTTTGACGGAGAGATTATGCTCACGTGTGATAATGTGTTGCTGGTTTTTCTCAGTTCTTGAGATATAGCTCATCAGGTAGCACTAGCTGATAGATTCAGGAATATGTTTGTGATTGACCATATACAAGAGCGACAGTATCTATCATTTATACAAAATGTAATGTTATGTGTTAGTTCTGGATTTGTTTTATTGTAAGATTAACAACTCTTTGCAGAGGATGTTTCTCTGAGACTTAATGAACTACTATTTCTTCAGGTTCAAAATAGCAGTTGTGTGTGTATTGGCATTGGAGCCACACAAGCACTAAGAACAGCAACTGAGCAGACAAATCTTCAACCTCAATAAATTCACAGCACTGAGTTTTTACATTCCTGACGGCGCTTACCAACCCCATGTGATTCAGACATATTTCATACATTCAACAACTCTCTCAATTAAGCCCAAAATTCAGAAAGCATCACTTCAAGAGACAAAGGACCAAGACAAGAAAGTGAAAGAAGCAAGGAGTAGAAAAAAGGAAGATTTTGTGGCTAGATTCTACACACTTAAGAGAAAAAAAATGTACACTTAATACTCTGCTTCTGCCACTCTCCTCTGAAGTATTGACTACTGTCAGAGACAGGAAATTGAGCCAGATGAACCTTAATCTAATATGGTTACTCCTGTAATCCTATTTCCATAGAGATCTGTTATTTCACTGAAGGCAGCAGAACTAACAGATTCTGTTATTTGATAATTGTGGATCTGTTTTTGAGGATCTAACTGCAATAAATTGTCTACCTGCCCTTCCTCAGATAACAGGCCAAATTCTGCCCACAGGTCTTTGAAGTCAATGTGAAACATAGATGTGCTGTTAGGACAGACCTGCATGCTGGTGGCCACATTCCCTGCAAGTTAGCATTTCTGTTTTTCCTGTAAGAAAGGAATCTTAATTTTTATGCTCGTGACAGTCTGTGCTTGAAACAACACATTCTTGAACCATTAATTCTAGTCTTTATTTCCTGAATCTAAACTATTTCCGAAAAGGTGATACAGATCAACTGAAAGTACTGAGTTAAAAAAGAAATAAAAAGTAAAAATAAAATAAAATAAAAGTAAAGTAAATAAAAGTAAATAAAATAAAATAAAAGTAAAGTAAAAATAAGAGGAGAGAAGAAGAGAGAAAAAAACAAACAAAAGAGAAAAAAGAAAAAAAAGTGATAAAAGGAGGAAAAAATTGGAAAAAAAGTGAAAAAAAGACGAAAAGAAAGCAAACAGAAAAGGAATGGTATGGGCTTTTGCTTGTAAAACAGTAGAAAACAACACTGTAAAGAATAAAATGGAAGTGTATATGATCAGTTTCCCTATAATCTGTCGTCCTCGAGTTTCCAAACAGGCTTTTGCTGTTTCTGCCTGGCTGCAAACACTTCAGCAGCCACTCCTGACAATGCACATCACAGCCTTGTAGGAGCATGGTGAAGACACACAGGCAGCTGTGCGGCACAGCTGCTCTAGTGGAGACAAGTGCCTGCACTCCTCTGCTTTGGGTCTCAGCTCTGCGGATATAACTCTCTTTTGCTCATGTGCTCTCACCAGTGTCGTTATGGGGCAGTTAAGAAAAACAATGAATATGGTTAAACATGTATTATTAACTTGTTGTTAAGCAATAACAGCTAATGGGAGGACATTTCCTAGCAGTTAATGATTGACCAGAGGAGATGACTGGGGTCCTTAAAACTGTCAGCCATTAAATGTGGAGCAATACCCTTGTTTTTACCCACTGTTGCTACTTGCATTTCCCCCCTCTGTTTACAGCTCCAGATTTCTGCACTCCATTATTGTGAATTTCATTTTTTTTACTTACCTATGTACCTATTCCCAGCCCTTAGTAATTGGTAGAAAAAATCTTCATTCACAGTAATCTAAGATACATCCAATAAATTGTGCTTGGATTGCTGATTAAATGAAGATTATTATTAAATATTAGAACAAAAACTTTATCTACATTTTTGTGGTCACCAATGAAAAAATTACAGAGATCAGTGTAATCCATTTGTTAGTTTATTTTGGAAAAAGTCCTATAGGGAGTGTCACAATTCCTTATGCTGTTTCTGAACGCATTTTGCATTAGGACATCTGATTTAGCTGAAAGATGGAAAAAAAAAAAAATCACACACAGCCAGATCCCTCCTGGCTACACATCTGAGAAGGCTCAGGAGCATAAGGTCGACACACAGCAACTCATGCTCACAAAATGAGCCAAGAATCACCTGTTACAGATGTTACTATGCAAAAATTCTCAAGGTCTGGAGCTTTCGACCAAATCACACCACTCAGGTGGATTTGTTTTCCCTCTCTTCCTCCTCCTCCCTCTTCTCCTCCCATTACCTGTCAGGCACACAAAAACTGTGGAAGCTAACTGGCAACAAACTATTTAATAGAAGCATGTTTTAAATAATGTCTTTGTTTATCTTATTCGAGGAGTCTAATCATAGATCCAAATTTATCCTGTTTGGACAAAAATTACTGCAATAAAAAAGGAGAAGTGCAGTTATTGAAATCTCAAAACAAAACTTTTTAGTCCCTTCCAGATGGGAGAAATTTGTAGAGTAGAAGGAGCCTAAGACAAGGGGACAGGATTATTTTAGCACATTTTAGAATTCTTGGAGAGTGAGCTGACTCGGATTTTGACCAAAGCTATATTATGTTACTGGGATACTTACTGACTAAGATCAGTTTAAAAGTAGATTTCTCTGATCACAATCACATGAAGAAAATGTTTTGGGTAACTGTATGTGCAGCTTGGGCTCTCTCTCACAGGGACAGCCAACTCGTGAGCCTTTGCAGTCAAATGCCCATCACATTCGTAACATCACTTTGCCTTTGCAGTCAAATGCCCATCACATTCGTAACATCACTTTGCCTGCTTTTGTTTCGAGACTGAATATCTCTGTTTCAGTTATGTCTATAAGGCACGGGAAGAGTCAGGCCTTCCTTGTGGTAGGTGCTTTTCAGAGAGATCGCTCCCCGCTGCCTAAGTGAAAAGAGTTTACGTGTGGGATGAGTGGGTCCACCTCCTACTCGCGGCCTCTGTCCTTCCGCTGGCCTCCAGCTCTGCCGCCCCTTCTTTCCTATTCTGTTCTCGACCTCTTTTCACAATTGCCCATCTCCCTCTGTGGATGGTCTCTCTGCTGTTCTCTCTTTCACCTAATATGGGTTTTGATTTGCCACGGGAAAAAAAAAAGAAAAAGACCCAAAGAAATAACGCTGTCTTTGAGCTCTACATTTATGCTTCCTGAACAGAAACTCTGCCTGCATGAAAATCAAATAGGGAAGAGAATAAAACATGGTGATTTTGAGACCAGATTTTCCCTGATTCCCAGAGAAGCCCAGAAGTCAGAAAGTCACTGTCAGCTCCCTGTTTCTGTGTTTCAGCCTTATTTTCAGCACAGGTTAGAGCTTTATGCCACCACTCTTGGCTCTTATTCTGACTTTCCTGGAGTGGGAAGCATGTGGGAATGCATGACAGAGCTTAAGCTCCTGCAATCCTGAGGTGGTGAATACTATTACAAATTAGAGCAGCCCTGAAAGTGCTCCAGCTTCTGCCTAAGGACAGCCCCAAACCTCCTTACAATCTGTGCAGGCTGATCTCAGCAAGGTTCTGCAAGACCCCAGGTTTTCTCTCGGGAGGCACACAGGGTGTTATAAGAGGGCAGAGCTCGGCTCGGCACGGCTAAGTAGTGTCAAAGTGAGACCATCCAACGATAAACACAACGTGAGCTGAAGTCAGAGGCAGCAGCAGACTCTGTCTCTGAAATAACGACGGTGTTCCTGTTTCGCTACAACTACGCAATGTCATTTACAGAATTGCAAACTAACAGTACAGTATGAAAATGCAAAGCAGTGTTCTTACCAGGAGTTTTGCAGTGTCCTCCTTGGGTACATCTGTCTCATAATTAAGGGATAGTCTTTTTGTCTGTGAATAATAAACACTTTTGAGCCTGAATTAATTCAAATATTTCTCCCCTATCTCACTTGGTAAAATAATAGAGATATTCTAGGCTATCTCCTATTGCCCATTAATGTTGTGTATATAAATAAGCCAGGTTATCTTTTCCTTGTGAGAAATGTTTTATCTAGCAGTCTCTTGTCTAGTGGTTCAGTACTCCACCACGCTAAATTAGGATACTTTATCTTAAGGCTTCATAATCTTACGAGACTATAATTGGAAAGTTTATAAAAAAAAATCCTGCTTTGTAAGCTTGGCAGCTGAGATAGAAAGAGGGAATGAGAAGGGCTACAGCAGAATTACACCATCACTGCTAGCCTGACTCCGCTTGACAGAGCCGTTTAATATTTTGACAAGACAAAATATAAAGCAGCATTTTATTCTGTAGAGACTTCACTAGACACAAGCATGGAAGTGCTTGTGATCAATAAAGTTTGCGGTGGAGAGTGATTTATTTACAGCAGGGTATTATGTAGAGAAAGAGCTGTGATATTTCCACAGGCTTTGACGGCATAATGGGCCCCTCTCAATCCTTACATGGAAGGGTTAGATTGTCATGGTTGCTCAGGCAGTATTCAAAACGTTATCTGATCAGCCTTAAAGACTTCAGAACGAGACAGATGATTAGTTACCCTAAACGATCCTCATCATGCAGAAATTGATGATTTAATATAGTCAATGACAGACGATTCCATTTGTACTAGATAAAGTGTCTGCGGTTTGTATCAATCATAATAGAGTTATTATTGAGCATAAAAGAAAAGCATGTTTAATATCATTAATTCCAGATATGTCGCTTTCCACATCTGGCATTCATCCATAGAGCAGAACCACTCCAGGCTATCATTCCTGCCTGTGTGCTGGTGACTCCAGTGTTTTTTGTAATTTCAAAATGTTTTTCAGCACCTCCAGCTAGGTGCAATAACAGTTTACAGATTACCTATGTCATCACATTTTGACAAACTTCTCAATCTGATGTGACCTTCATCTTTAGCCATCTGCTTGCCTTTGTTTCTGCCTTTTTTTTTTTTTTTTGATAAACCTCTGCAGCTTAAAGCTGTAGTGGTTTGTTCCATATTCCTCTAGGTCAACATTTCACCTGTGTAAATCCAGAAACACAGACTGAATTGTACAGACAGTAACCCTGGTTTAAATCTTGAGGTAGCTGATTGTGGCAAAACAACCTACGTGTGTGTTGTCATCACTCACAGTAAATGATTTTTAATTGTTAAGGGTTATCAAAAATCCCTCCCCCCCCCCCCCCCAAAAAAAAAAAAAAAAAAAAAAAAAACAACAAAAAAACCCCACTTAAATCAGTATTTGGAAAACATCCTTTGCAAAAGTGGCCCTTCTGCACAGTCTGTCTTTTACATTCCTACAAAATCTAAGACAGAATCTGGATGTTTCCATAACCAAATCATAAATACATTTAAGTGAATAAAAAGAACCCATGCAGCTCAAACCCCTGCATGTGAAATTTGTTAATTTGGCATAGAGCACAGGCTCTCACCAGAGAATCCAAACACGTGCTACTGCTCTCTGGTTGATACAGACTGAATTCCTGGAAAAACACTTGCATCTATTTACAGATTTTTTCTTTGTCCATGTTTTCCTGAATCCCAAGTAAAACTTCAAATGAAAAAAGAGGTGCCAATGGGATTTTGTTTCTTTCCTCATTCTGATTTATGATTGTATGGTTTTAAGAGATAAATGCTCAAAACCAGAAAATAAAAGGATTACGAGTGAGCCTGTTTATAAAAAGACAGAGCCCAAGATTTCTTGCTATATTGTTCAAATCAGAACACTGGCGAGACATTCTTTCACATGTAGTCGTAGGGGCCTACTCTCTTTTTTTCTCTGCTTACACGAGTGTTTTATACCAGTGGGGAGAGCAGTCCAAATGAGTTGGCTGCCTGCCAGTTCAAACAGCAGGAAGTTTACTGATGCTGGAAGCTTTATTTATTTTATGTTTTATTTTGGAAGGAGGAGTAAAGAAGGCTAATAACATTTCAGGGGCAAAGAGTGAGTTGTTGTCCTGCACTTCAGACTCTGCCATCAACCAAGCACTGCAACATCTCCTATGCTGCAAGTTCAATTTAAAGATCAAATCCGCCATTACCTCCTCCTCTCCTACTGTCACTCCTCCTCCAATGGAACTGACAAGGAAACTAAATCATCTGAGTAACTACTACTATACGAACATGGATTGCAATCATGGAGGGAGAGAAATGGTAACTACATTGTAGACCCCACTTGAATTCAGTGCAAAACAACAGGTTCACTGCATACCTTTTTTCCGTATATTACTTGGAAAAATTAAATTGATAAATAGAAATTACACCAGATTTGAAAAGATCTTTGCCATTTACAGGAAATCTTCAGAAATTTTAAAACCACCTAAACATCAGATAAGTACAGATGCAGTTTTTGCTTCACAGAAGGGGTAATACAAACCCCACAGAACCATTCCCTCAGAGCATCCAAGCACCATAAGTACTGCCCTGAGGGGCTGAGAATAAGCAAAAGAATCCTTTCAGGCTGTTATTGGCAGGAAACATGCTCCACCAGCCTTATCATCAGCAACAGCAAATCTCAGGGACCTCAGGTAAAGACCTGCAGCCACAGTTGAGGTTGCCTGAATGACTACAGCAGTTCTACATGTGAAACCACCATTAGCAGCTGATCTTACGGCAATTCACCCTCTTGGCTCCGATTTCTACTTATACGTGAAATGGTCTCATTTTTCTCAGCCACTTTAAAAAAAGAAAAGAAAGAGAGATATCAAGGAGGATACAAGGAGCAAACATTACCTTATTTTGGTAACTACTTTTCACATTACAAACACTTTAATCACTGAGGAAAAAAAAAAGTAAAAATATAAGTATTAAATACAGGAAGCTATAAAGATAAAATATTGATGCTGAATATAGTGTATGGCTTAAAGCAGTAGTCATCAATCATCACAATAACTCAAGTTCACATGACAGCTGAATCTGTCTGAGCAGAGTAACAGGTGCCTGATTCCTCAGTAGCATTAAACCTTTAACACAGTTATTTTGTTCTGCATGTATGTATATCCATATACGCATTTGTGTGTATGCACATGTATAGGGGTAAATGAGAGGAAGTTCTGCAGTGAGCTAAAAAATAATGGAAAATATGTTTTCCATTCTTCAGGCTAATCTTGACAGAAAGTAAAAAGCTACTTTCCTCTAATTATGATCACTGGAAATTACCACCAAGACACAGGACACCTGCCCTTGGACTTGAGTCTCTAGCAATAGACATGGGAGAAAGTATCTGGTTCCAAAGGCATCAGATGCCATCAGCGTGCTTGTGTCATAGTCTCTAAGTCATCCCATGGCAAATCTATTTAGCATCTTTTGAAAGAAAGAAAAAAATCTCCCAAAAACTGAAAGGAAAAGAGTATTCAAATTATTCTTTAGCATATTAAAACACTTGGTTAAAGTAACTGGCTACTGGTAAGAGAAAAGATAAGCTCTGAAGGAAGAGCTAGGAAGAAATGCAAAAATGGGATACACTGGATTACAGCAGTGAATATATGGGAGGGAGATTTAAAGAGTGAATTATTGTCTGAATAAGATTTCCAGTCTTAGAAATTAAAAGGTTCAGAGAAAGCTCTTGAAATCAAAAATATGAGAGGGTACTGACAGTACCATATAAAATGCAGAAGGTGAAATTGTCTGTATTGTTAGGAGATAAAAAGAAGAGTAATGACTTCTTTAAGTGAGGTGTAGATAAGGAGCTATAATATAAACTGAAGAGCTGGCCAAGGAGAGATACTGCCAGTGGTCATCCTGTCCTTTGGTGTATAGATCTGGTACCCTCCACCCAAGCTGGAAATGGACAAAGGAAGGCAGGTCTTCCTCCCTGGGGAGGGCATGGAGATCCAGTCTTCTCCACCATCCATTCCTATTCTGACCATAACAGCAGCAGGGAAATGTAAAGTCACAGCCAGTCCCTCAGGACCTCAGTGCTTGGCAGTGACTTTACATTTCCCTCATCCACAGCTGAAAGTAATCAGAAGATTAAAATAAGGGAGAATAATAATATTTAAAATTATTATGCAATGTTGGCAAGGGATGAGGACAGTATAGGAAGGTAAGAAGAAGGCATGTGGCAGTTTTACCCTTGGGTTGGTACCAGCAGAACATCTCCAGCAGGCATGCAGGTGAGCTGCACAGCCCTATGTCATAGTGAAGCAGGATTCCTCAGGCTGTTAGAGCCCAGCCTTGCTGTCTACAAATTGTGCAAAAAAAAAAAAAAATCTGTTTTCTTGCTAATTTTGGAAGCCAGCTGTGATTTACATCTCCCTGTCCAGCAGCAGGATTTTCTCATGAGAATCAGTCTCTTTTCAAGTTCAGGACTGCCTCTAAAATCTCAAGATGTTTGGTTAAAGTGACATTTCAGCCATTTCCCTTCAGCAAAAGTGACACTGAACACAATAGCAAAAGAACTGAGAGAGGGCCATATGTAGACAGGCAAGAAAATCAGACTCAAGAGCAAGTGTTGTGTGGAACCACTTAAAGTCAAGACATATTATTTTATTATTTCTCGCCTTTCAAGCAAATACGTATCTTTTGTGCCCACTCTCTAGGGTCACATGAAAGAGTGAAACCTTGGAGACCGGAAGGAAAGAGAAAATAGATTATAACAGACCTTGCCATAGTGGCTGCAATCCTGAGCAGTTCCTCCTATTTTTTTTCCTCCAGTATTATGAATTAGCTTCTTGTGCAAGAATTCAGCTCTAAAAAAGCATAGTGAATACCTTTCCTAATTTATCTGAGTCAGCTTTGCTTCAAACCACTGTTAACCACTTACATTTGTATTTTTTACAAAACTGAAACAAACATTTATGAATGTGCTGCGGGGCATATAGTTGCACACCTTGCATACTTGCACATACATGTTTCAATGTATACACAGTTATATCCATAGTGTTTTCATTAATAAGAAACTACACTGAAGTTCAATTCGACCTTGTGGTCAACACCTCCCAGCAAATTTTTATTTATTTATTTTTCAGTACAGGTCATGCATCCAGTCATGCATTCAGTTCTACCAAAATGATGCAGTTGATCTGACTGCTAGCAACAAAAGTAATTAACTGCAGTTCAGGTTTGCAGTAATTGCATTGCTACAGACTCCAAAAAAAAATACAAGAGTATGGTTGAGGGGAGATCACCGCACTGCAGCTTCAACAAGCATCAGTTCATGTCTCTGGGGCCTCCCCAGGGTTTTTGTCCTGGGATATTAACACCCCTTCATCTTATAAACCGCCTGCATTTGCACCCCCGACGTTTAACATTATTTTTCCTTTTCTTACTTTGCAGCTTGACTGCTACTCCATTGACAGCATCACAGAAGGCCAAGGGCCTCCACATCACATGGGTTTGCACAGCTTCCCCAGGCCCTCAGCTTTCCTTCTTCAGAACTCCCCTCCTTATCCGCAATCTGTGCATTTTTCACCAGTGGATATCTTGCTCTGCTCTTCCAATCTGCATATTTCTGATAGCTTTTTTCTTTTTAAGTGCTAAAACCATAGGTTCCTCCTCCTCTTGTTCTCTCTCACTTCCTGCTCAGTAATGAATAAGTGGGCTCAGAAGAACCATCACAGGGAACAAACCTACAGTGAACAGGGCAGAGATGGAAAGAAATTAAGGTTTAAGAGGACCTGAATGATGCCATTGGTGATAGCACATTTGAAAGTGCGAATTTCCACCGGAGTGAATCTCAGGCTCTCCTGGTCTGACTGTCTCAACATGTGGAATATCACCTGTACTCCAAATGACTTACAGAGAAATCTGCTCATATCGAGGAAATGTAAACAAATTTCTCCTGAATACTCAGGTGGGAGACACTCCTACAAGCAAACCATCTCTCTGAGTATGTAGATATGCAATCCCTGGCTTGTTCCAGCCTGCTGGTCTCACACACAGGGATTAGTGAAAGCAAATCCTGTTAATAGTGCTCATATGTCTGGCCTGCATAGACCCCGGCTCCAGCGCACTCCAGTGTCCCAGTGAGCTGGATGACAGCTTGACTTCACAGCTTTGATGGGACTTTCACCAGCATGCTATCCTAAAATCACAACCAAGAACTCAGACCTCATCTCCTAGGATGCCCTTAAATCAGCATCATGTGTATATGCTCTTTCTCAAATGGACAAAGAAGCTCAATTAACAAATACAGAAGAGTCCAATTCAGAGTGTTAGTAATCCTTTCCCTTCAAATAATAAGATCTTTTTCACATAAAAATGCACTGCAGTATGTATTAAAGACAAGGTTGTAAAAAATCAAAACACCTTTGATCAAACTTGTTGGAAATTAAATAATATGAATCTTAACAACCCATATTACATCAACAGATAATAAAGTACAAATGAATGGATTAACTGGTACCACACTTTGCAAGATGCACATGCACACCTATAGTGCAGTAATAGACATTACTGAATAATAAATCACACTTTGATCCAAGTAACCCAAAGGATGTTACAAACACTAATTAAAACTTGAAATTTCTCTTTCAGGTACTTAAATAGCAACATACATAATTTGTAGGTGGAAAAAGCAAGCCAAGGGAAAGGTAAATTGATGCAGGATCAGAAGAGGAATGTGAAAAATCAGTAAGGTTATATGACAGTCCATATCCCACTTTGTGCAAACTAAGGGAATCTAACCGGAATGCTAACGTAACTCTGAAATGATTTTCCAGAGTTCATATAATTGATATAAGTTCTAAGTGTTTCTTTTTAAACTATTACATAGGTTTCATTGCTCCACCATTTCCTGATATCTCAGGACTCTGGATGGAAAAAGGCTCAAAATAGGAACCAGCTCAGCACCACCTCAATACAGCAGCATGTGTTCTCCCACAATGACCACTAATTGGTCCTCCATGGCAGGTGCTGCTGCCTGCAGGAATTTGCATTGCATCATGAAGAAGCACAGAAATGAAAAAATAATTACAGAGCAGCTAAGGAGAGAGAGCGTTGCCATAAGCAAAGTGTGATCCCTCAACAGCCCGGCCTCTCCCCAGGCTCTGCTGCGCATCACAGAGTAGCAGCAGAGCCCACCACCTCACCTCTGGGTGCACAGGCAGCACTGATGGGTTCGCCCATCCTTCTCCACCCCAACCTTGAAATTAACATTTTGCCTAACTGAAACTATATTTGCTCTCATGAAATGATTCAAAATGCAAAATAACCAAAGTAAAAAAATGGCCATCCTTATTTTTTAATTTTTCTGCTTACAAGCAGGGTTCATCCTCAGCATCAAGTGGGGAGAAGGGACAGAAGGAGGGAGGCAGCTCTATAGGTGTGGAGGAGAGGTCCCTCAGATAGAGCTTTCTGGTAGAATTGTTCATAAAACTTGCACAGCACCAGGGGCAGCTTGATGACATTCCTGGGGTATTTAACATTATTGATCTCTTTTGACAAATGAGTAATGTAGCACGCTCATTACCATTAATCATCCTTTTTTTAATTCAGGTAAACAAGGGGTTGTTGGGTTCACGCTCAGCTAATATCTGTTTTGGTCATTATTTTTACAAGGATCCTGTTTGATGAAATTCAAATCTGTATTTATTTGGGAAAAAAATACTGATGACCTTTACATTTTAGCCAAGTATTCCATAAAGGATCAACTTTCCTAATTGTACTACTAAAAAAACAAAAAAACAAACACGCTATTATGCCTTAGAACTACATTTTAATACCAGTTCTGCTGTTTTTGGCTCCACTAACATGGAATTCAACAGCAAGCTTCTCAATAAGGCCAGGCAGAGAACAATCACATTCCCATCCTCTCGATTGCCTCTGGCAGATGGGTTTTTATTAGGTGCAGTTAAAAATCCCATATGTTCCCACCACCCAGTGCTCAGGGACTGCCCAGAGCTCGCTGCTCCCAGGGGAGCCTGCTTCCTTCCCCAGGTGCTTGCAGTGGTGAGACAAAGGGACCCACAGCTGCCAGCTGTGGCACCAACTCCTGCCTCGTTCCCAGCAGAGAAGAGCATCCATCACTCATAGCACCCTCCTTACCAGGTGTGTCAGCTGCCCATAAGGGGAGAGAATCACAAACATACTGTTATTTTCTCAACATAACCTTCCTGGTGTTTCCAGCCCAGCTCTCCCAGGAGCCCCATACCCTGCTGCCAACAGCTGTGGTCTCACAGCACCAAAAACACTTCCCATGTTCCCACCTTTCCGCTGTTTGTAGCCACATCTTCCAAGAAAGAACAGAGGTGATATATGTTAGTACTCCAGTGCTGTTTTGTGTGTACTGTTCTGACAACCTCATCAGAGAACAATTTAAATAGAGATGTAAAAACACATTTATTTATCCTAATAAACATACCAGTAACACTTCTGCTGTGACCCCTCTGTTTCCTGAAAACTAATATACTCTCAAATAATATTGAAAGGACTAATTGCTTGAAAGTTTGTAGAAAACAACGTGTACTGAAAATCCAGAAAGTCACACTAATAGGAATCCTCTACAGCAGATGACTCCACAGAAGATAAAAAGTATGAAAAATGTTCACTTTTGTTTTAAAATTATGGTATGAAGTATTTAGTATGGCATCTAAAGAACATACCAGAGGTAAAGATGAGAGTTTTAAGGAATAAAAGGGAACTATTAGTAACATGCACCATTAGATAACTCAGAAGTGTTATTTCAATGTTCCAACAGAGCCTTAGTTCCCTATAATCACAATAGGCAGTCCTAACAAGACTTTTAGTTAAATGGTTCAACAAAACATTCTTATGCCTTTGAATGCAAAAAAAGAGAAAAAGAAAAAAACAACCTGGCAACAGTGGTGTTTAGTTAGTTAGACTAACTGAGAATGCATGAAGAGAAAAAGAGTGGCTGACCAAAAGTGAATTTTAAAAATAATGTACTCATTACTAACATAAAATCTGTTCAGTTACCTGGCACTAACATGAAATCCTGACTGTGATGGAACATCTGTAAAAAAAAAAATAATAATAAATCCACGGTAAACACAAACTCAGTTTCAGAGAAAAAGTTGAGGAGTGAATCACTTCAGAGGAAAAAATCCTAACAGATAATAGCTCTGAAATGAATCAGCTAGTCAAGAGAGAGAACTGGGGTTTCACCATGCTTTAGATGCTTCCTACAATATCATATGGGGAGGTTCGGAGGCACAGAATTGAACATTAAACTACAACAAGAATGATTAAATATAAATCACTTAAAAGAGCTTGACATGGCAAATAGTGAGGTGGCTGACAGGGATTGGTACAGAGATGCTGTCCCTGATACCCAAGTGGGTGCGTGCAGGAAGACTGGAAGAGATGGAGGCCATCCAGCTCCCTTTATGTGCCTGCAATTACATCAGGACAAAAATGTTTCATTAAGGCAAAGACTGGGAAAAAAAAAACAACTTCTCATCATGAAACTACCTTTAGAGAATGCTGCCAGAATGTGTCAGCAATTAGGGTCACTTTGGTCATTGGGTGCAGATGTGTGCTTTTCAAGCACAGTGCTCTGGCCATAGTTTCACTTGTCCCACTTTTCAGATGCAGAACAATAAGGAAGAAAGAAGTTTTCTTCTTACACCTGTGTTATAGCCCTCTGCTAATTATCAAACTACTGAATCTCTCCAATCATTCTTTTAATAACAGCTAGCATTACCATCACATACTTTCTCCAATAATATCTGCCTACGACTGCACACAGGTAAATAATTGCTACCCATCATAATCACTTCCTTGGATGATCATCATCTACAGACCTTAATTTTATTTGTAACATCCTTCTGTCTTTCCATGAATGAAAGGAATTTATAAATAGCACGAAGTGATAGGTGAAATTCAGATATATAACAGTTCTGTTAAAATATTCCCTGATTGTCTTAGGTTACCTGCTGGCTCTATTACTACCTTTCAAAAATCAGAATTCAAAGACCAGGGAAGCGTTCTCAGCTTTGTAGTGGGTTTCTTTGCAGCTTCAGAGAAGCTGCAACATTTTAGCAGTTCCTATCACTGACCTTACCTGTATTTTTGCAGTTTCAGCTTGAAGTTTGCTTGCTTTGATATAAATCATTGCAACGCTGCATCACCATGGAGCAAAATCATACAACACTGTAACAGAGGAAGCTGATAACCTGAGCTACAGCTGATTATTATTCTTTGCCTTGGTAGAGGAAGGTACCTTGAAACTCAAAACTCCCCCCCAGCACAAGATCCTCAGGCTCTGAATAGCTTATCAAGTTATTTTTTTTAAAGTAGTGTGATGACAGGAAAACCTACAGCAGGCTAAAATCCCTGTTGTGCATAACTCTTGCATGACTTGATACTGGATTGAATCACAAAAGGGGTAATTTGTTCTTTATACACAACTTTTGGTTCTGATGCCATAGATAAGGTTAACGTGAACCCCAGCTAACTCAGCATGCCCAGCTTAAGGGAGCTGATGCCAACCTATTTAGTGGAGTACAAAACCATAATGCAGACAGTTATATCCTAATTGGACCATTTAGATGTCTTGCAGATACTCTTACGCCTTAAGAATGGGTTCAGATTTGCATTGATAAACGCAGTGTGGAGAAAGGTTAGTGTCAGATTTACACATGAGCATTAAGAAAGCAAAAACTTGCTCCTGGAAAAGTGACTAAGGAGGAAGACAGTGAGAACAGGCTTGAACCAGTTGCAACTGGTTGGGAACTGGATCGAGATGCACTCCTATTCTTAGTCTTACTGTGTTTAATGTATCTGAGCCAATGGTTTCAGGGTTCTTTAGAAAAAAACTTGTAGAGATTTCCATGGTCATGTCTATGTCCTTTAGTGCTTGTTTTCCTTATAGGGTGCTGCTCAGCAACGCATGGTGAATTCAAGTTTGCAGGTTATTTATTTAAAATTCCTGGAGAAGGAACTTCAAAAGAAAAACAGGATTATGTGCCTCATGTTTCCAGCACTGAGTGCAACTCACTCTGGTATGACTGTAGTTACTTCCCAACTCTTGTTTATATTAATTTGCAATAATTAGTTGCAGCTCTTTTCCAGACTTGCTATTCCAAGCAGACCTCTTAAAATTAACATTGCAACCCAAACCCATTTCTGCAAGGAAATTTTGAACTATGAAAAAAAAAAAAAGAAAGAATAAGGGGTATAAAAAATTAAACATAAGAAATCCTCCTTTTAACTTACAACATTGATTGCTGACCACTGAAAAGTGGAGAAACTACCTGTCCCTCAAATTGATAGAAGAGCCTAAGTTCTGCCTATTGTGACTTGGTACTCAAATAACAGTTTTCTTTTCTCTCCACATTATAATTCTCAGATGCATTACTCAGTGAAAAGACAAAATCAAATGCTTTGCATCTCATGGAAAAAAAAAAAAAGCAAAGCCCTGTATAAAGCAACAATGGGCAATAAAGGTTCAAAGTAGAAATGGTTAAGCATTTCTTTACTATGATTTCTCCTTTATTAGTTTATACTTGCACCCATAAAGGCAAACATTGCACTAGTTTCTACAATGAAAGTCCGCTGTGAATAATAATCACAAATAACTGTAGCTCCTTTCACTCTTAAGAAAGATTTCAGCTCCTTATGACCCGCAGTCAGAAATAGAGTTAGCATCATGGGAAACATCTTTATTATCTTCATTTTTAGCCAAAATCTCTGTCTGGTTACCCACAAATACAGTGGGGCATGTAGATGAGTGCCACCAGACACAGCTACTGCAGCTTGAGCATAAGATCACTACTGACCTTAAAAACCTGCGAAGTGGATCCTATTCTTGTAAGCAATCAAGTTTTTACTATCTACAGTCTATTGACAAATGATTTATATATGGTTGTGCGGAACATAATAATGGGATTTTAAAGTATTTCCTAAACTAATTCCTTCCAGATGAAATGCACCTTATTTCAACTCCACTGAAGTTTCGTAACAAGATTACACCATTATCAATATTCATATTCCTGTCTCACCTGTGTGTCTAGGCCATTGATTGTTAAGCTACTGGGCCTGACACCATATGAGTTAGAGAATAAGGAAATAGACCATCTCATGCAAAAAAGTGAGTACAATGGTCCCCATGGTTAGCATTTTCAGCAGTAAAGTCACAGTGTTTCAAACAGACAAATGACAAAAAAGGAAATGCCAGTTTTGGAGTCAAATTCCAAATCTCACCCTTGCGAATGCTCTTTCCTCTACATCAAAAAAACCCAAACACAACCCAACAACATGGAGGAAGAATCGTTAGAAATATTGGTAAAAGAAAACTGTTCGAGCAATTGCCTGAGATTCATGGGAATACAGAATTGAAATGAGAAGTGGGAGACAGTTAAGAAGAGTACAGTTTCCCACACAAATGTCACTACTTAGGTAGGTGAAAACCCTAGGTCTCCAAGCAAGCACCAAAAGCCCAAGCATTAACTTGTTCCTGGGGCTGAGCTGCAGGGAACACCTACACATTACAAAATTGTTTTGATTTCCTCTTTCCCATTTCCCACTCCTCTGTAAAGGTACTTTGCTCATTCAGGGCAGCTTTGATCCTTCAGTTTTTCTTATTCTCCATCCTTTTTTGGCTTCTGGGCATCTTTAATATGCACAACAAAGCGTCAGTTTCATTACCAGCAATCTGTATTCAAGGATATCAAATTTGTGTAAATTCCACAGCATTGCACAATGTTTCCATTTAACCTGAATGAAATTCAAGTGCAAATGAGGTGTTAGTCATTCATGAATAGAACCCTTAATGTGTAGACTTTTTTTTTTAAAAGATGAATTTAGTACTCTGCAAAAGGTGCCAGATTGACAACACTGAAAACTGAAGCCCTCTACAAATTTTGTAAGAACTATGATGGGGGAAGGCAAACCACACTGCTATCTACAAGTCTGCTGATAACTAGGAATGTCTAGAACTAGAGATAAAAGAAAACTCAAATATTGTGCCCTTTTAGGCTTCACTCTGTAAAGAGAGTACTACTCCTTACACAAACCTACTGTTTTGTGACACAGCATTTCAGGACATGGAAAACTGAGAAACACAGAGTTCTGAATCATTTCACTTATGGCACTCTGCAGTGAGAACTGATCAATGCTGAACACCTAGGGGTGAAATTCTCTTTTTTCCACAGATGGACTTTTGTTACACAGCCAGGATGATCTCTAATTTGTTATCGCTAAATGAGTGTTGGCATCCTAAACAAATCAAAATAATTGCAAGTGCTAGAAGCAAGTATTATAGAAAAGGCTGAAACAGTACTTTCATACTACAACTGCCAACTGCTCTTTAAACAAACACAATTTTGGAATGTAAATGACAGGTGACACCTAGTCTCTAGGGTGGACCCTGACTGGCCATGATGAAAAAGGACCTTCACTCACTTATGGAGGGAGTGTGGCCAAATCATCCTCCAGTTTCTCACCTCTAAAGAATAGGGTGTAACTAACCCTGGTTTAAAGTGGTTTTACATATGTGAAGAAAAAGATGTACACAAGAACAACATACACAGTATTTTCTGAAAATACCTTGCTTGGACAAGAACAACTCTGCATTTACAAACTACAGGGTGTAAAGGAAAAAGACTGGTCAAGACTCGCAGGAGAACTTCATGAAGCTACGTAGTTGATCAACATAAAGATAGATGAAATTCAGTATGAATAAACAAAGACCGATGCACACAGGAAAAACCCCTAACTTTAAATGAGTTCATATTTTCTGAAGTGATAATTGTGATTCAGCAATAGGAATAATAGTTACATCCAAGGAAGAATTAGGGCAGTATTCATCATCAGTCAAAGCAACAAATAAAATTATGTGAACTTTTGGGAAGGAATATTGACAAAACAGAAACCATGAGTATGCCTCTGAATATATCTACGATTCATCCACATTCTGAATACTTCTGCAGATCTGGTCTTGTTTTAAAAAGGTTTAGTCAAAATAGAAAAGGCCAAGTAGGCTAACCCACATCTGTATGTGGAATAACTGAGAATTTCAGGACATTTTAGCTTGGAAAAAGACAACTAAGAGACAATGGAAAAGTCTAATCGTGAGCAGCCAGAAGAGTGTGAAAGGGCATTGATTCCAAGGACATCAGTTATTCACTGCCTCTCCCAGTATAGACCTGTAGGAGACAACAAACATAGCACGTAGCTATAACTTTCTGATAGCTGAGAGCAGAGAACATGAAGCTACAAGCCAAGTAGTTTTGCTAGTGCTGATGGCAGTATCTGTCCATCCAACCCTCTGGTACATCTTACATGCATCTTGATACTTATCCTTACAGTGTCCCAAAGAAATACAAGCACACTTGTGCACATGTGCCTGCATGCATACTTTAATACAATACTACTGTTTTGAATTACTTCTTTAATTAGTTCCCCCCCCCACTTCCTTGTCAAATTTCAGACAAGGAAGGAGAGGAGATTCCAGCTAATACTCCTGGCAAGGAAAAAACTTTGTGTGACCATCTGGAACTCTCACTTGATTATCATAGTCATACATCCCCATTTTTTTTTAAATTAAAACCAAAAATCCATATCTAAACAAAAGTTTTATTCCTCTATCGGAAATGAAACTTTATTCATACTTACTAACCATTATGGAAGACATTCTCCTTATATAAATATCTATAAAGTAATGAGTCTTTCCTGGAATAAGATGCATATTAATTAGCTCCTACAGCACTTGAGAGACTTTGGTTCAATTCCCACCAGTAAGGTCAGGAAATGCATCCACAGTAGTTAGCAGCCAGTTTCAAAATCTCAATGCACCAAGCACGATGGGGTCATTCAGTGGAGCAGGTACCCCAAGGGAAGGGTAAAACAAGAGCCAGGGATTATTCCGCAGAACTGAACTGGTACTCTGCAGCAGTGACGGACTTTCCATTCAGAACAGAAAAAGCTTGCCAGCATACTGTCCTTGATGCCCACCCTCATTAGGAAGAACGCAGCATGTGAAGCAATTAATTGGATGATATTGGCTAGAATAAGTTAAGATGACTGTGTGTATGTGGGGGGGTTGGGAGCATGTGTGTATGGAGGAAAGCACTAATACAATGGTACAGTGACAACACTAACATAGCCACACTAAAACACCCCTGCACAATTGGAGTTAGGACCATCTTTGTATGACACTGGAGCATCAGTGCTGAACAGGGTAGAATAATGCAAAAAGCTTTCTACCCACTTGAATTTTAAATTCAGACAATGATTCACTATTACGGAACGATGGATTAAATACTTCATCTTTGCCCATGGACTGCTAATGAATCAAGCTCTAAACACAAAACATCTTCATGCAGAATATGGAATTTCCATGGGAACAAGATTCTCTGAACACCTCTATGTTATCAGGACAGTATTTTTTTAATATATATTTACCTTATTTTATCAGTTGTGACAAAGCGAACTGATTGGAATATCCACTGTAGTCCATTAATTTTGTTACTGTATTACATTACAACATATAAACAAAAAATAGAGTATACTTACAATAGAATTTTAAAGGTTTTAAGAAACAACAACTTTTTTTTAATAAAAAAATGGAAGATAAGATTTTCCTGAGGAATTTAGGTAATAAAGGCCTGAAAACTGTTAACCAGAATCAAAATATATATATATTCTCTGATAAGAAGTTCTGGTGAAAAAAAATGAATTCTTAGCCAATGAACACTCTCAATTCTTCACTGAAGAAGATGCACACTAGAAATGGCAGAGTTGTGAAAAGATGAATCCTCGTGGGAAAACTGCTCTCCATTACATTCCATACAGAGGTGCTACTCTTTCCCCTGCAGCAGCTGATGCTGGCAGCATGCAGAGCCATGCTACCTGGCCATCATGACCTCTGATCTGCTCTAGCTTGATAACTCCTGTGTTACCAAATCACAGGCCACACCAGCATACTGTCTAAATGAGTTCAGAGTTGATAAACAACACAATTTAGAGGATTTTTTTTAATGGTCCATCAGAAATTTTAGGAAAGGCAATATCTAATCTTGCAGGCCATGTTATTCTGTGGTCAATACCTATGAAATTATCATAAACATTTTTCTTAATTACAGACACTGCCATGCAGACATGCTCATTCAGGCCTATATCTGCATGTGCTGCACAACTGCCAACTGCTCCCTGTGCAAGCACAGAATACGTCTATTAAGCTCTGGGCAGCCTGACAGCCAGATCTTTGATTTCAAAGTGTGCTCTAGGACAACAGTTGTGGTTTTACCATGGGTATATGGAACATAAGCATGGTGCATTATACTTACTGACTTGTTACATTTATTCAATCTGACCTAAGAGAAATAGGAATCAACATATGGAGTGAGGAAGAACATAACTAACATAGGTCACATCATCTCTTCATATGCACTTTAAGTTTCTAGCTGCTGAATTGCAGAGACAAGGGTCAATGCATGGAAGTTTGAGAGGTTTTCTCCTTGATTCTTCCAGTGAGAGAGACTGGCTTGAAAAGGAGCATAGGGGTCCTTTCTATAAACATAGGTTCTCACTCAAGGAATATGAACTGCTAGGAAGAGAGAGCATCCATCCAACTAAATGAGGCAAAAAACGCTCTACCATCAGGCAAACCTGATGGTTTATTCTCATTTCACCAGTACAAATATATATATATATATAGACATGCTGAAACAAATCCAACAAGAGGCCAAGAAGTTGATTAAGAGACTGGCACATCTCTTGTAACGAGGATAAGCTGAGAAAGACAGAGCTGTTCAGGTTGGAAAGAGAAGGCTCAGGAGGTCTTATAAGTGTTTGACAGATGCAAGGGTAGTAAAGAAGATGGAGCCAGTCTCCTCTCAGTGGTATTTCAGCAGGAGAGCAAGAAACAACAGACAACCTGAAACATGGGGAATTCCATGTAACCACCACCACCAACACTCTTTGGAGGGCCATCAAGCACTTGAGGTGGTTGCTTAGGGAAGTTGTGGAGTCTCTAGCCTTAGAGATACCCAGAACACAGCTGGACACTACTCTGGCAACATTCTGTATGTAACCACACTTTAGCAAGGGGTGGACAAGATGATCTCCAGTGGCCTCCATCTGCCTCAGCCATTCTGGGGTATTCTGAATTAAAGTCAGTCTGTAAAACTCCTGTCCAGTAGTGACAATTTTTTCTTCAGTATCAATGTTATTTGCAGCATAATAGTTTCAGAACATTTTCCATTCCTTTACTCCTGCCACTGCTATCCCACATTCTTGTTATGAGTGGTTCACATGACTTGAACACATTTTCCTTGCCACAGAGGCAGAGAAAAGTCACTACAGCTTGTGCTTATGCACAAGATTATAACAGCTCTTGATTATGTCGAGTCTCAAGGCTGTGAATTGGATGGAAGATCTGCAATGTCCAGCAGCTAAATGTGTTAGCCATGACGTTATGGAAGTTCTATTTTTCTATATGTACCAGGAAAAAAAACATATTTGCTCATTAGTAAAATATTTAACTCCACTACAATGCTATCACTATATGGCTGCATCTCTAGTTTTACAAGCTTTACATATTACAGCTTTCAGAGCTAAAATCCTTCGCCCTTTTTTCCTCTTAATTAGAAAATAAAGTTCAAAAAACATTCTTACATCTCCCATAACTACTTTGCTGTTAAAATGTTTAAAATATTCTTCAGAGAAGAAAATGCAATTCATATCTGGTTATTATTTTAAGGAAATCTCATTCTTGTTCTTAGAGAGCAATTACCTGAGATGTTAGTGTTTATAACTTAAAATTTATGTGAATTAATAATCAATATTGTTTGGAAGGCTTTTTTATTTGGCCTACAGTGAGAATTTCTGGATATATTAAACAGATCATGTGTCTGAATTGCAGCTAACCCACCTTTAAATTTCCTTTGCAAACCTAAAACTAAAAACTGTTTAATTTTTTTTTTTTGTACTTGGTTTTATTGGTCACATTAGGGAATGACTGTTAGAAGTCAACTTAAATCAAGATTACTGATTGGTCCTTGGTGACATCACACCAGTGTCATAATGCCCAATAAATAAATAGGTTTGGTTGTTCTTATTTTTATTTATAAATTCTGTTTCATAACAGCAGTAAGATGCTCCAGGCCATGCAGTTCTTGGGGATTATTGCACTTGTCAGGTGTTTAAAATCACTCAGTCCTTTGCCTGTGCCTTATAATACCACTGGAGGCATATAATCAACCAGGAATGCACTGCCTGGAGTGTCTTAATGCTTTATTATGACATATCTAACTTTCAAAATAAATTATTTATTGGGAAGCTTGAAAGTACCATAATGTTACCCAATCAGCAGCTGAGAAATATATATGAAATCAGGACAACATATCAGAAAGAGAGAGAGAGGATGGAAAAAAATGCCAGCTCATCAGTCATCCCAGACTAAAACAATGTGTCTATGCCTGTAGACATAGTTATGTGCATGTACATAGGAGTGGATGCATTCATACATGTGCATAGATTTGTATATATTGAGCTTTACACAGTACATGCATTTGTGTTCATAACTGACTGCTGATACAAACCAGGGACACTGTATTGAGTCAATATCCTAAATTTTAGGAAAGTGGGCTAAATAATTGTTAATAACTTAAGCCTCCTATTAAACAGGAATCCAAGACATCCTGTTCCAACTCAGTTAAGTCATTCAATACTTAAGAATCAGCTTATGATTTTCAAGGAAAGGAAGCCTAGCTACATCAGATGACATTACAAATTGCATTTCACATCATTATCATTACAATCGCTAAACTACACACATTATTCAAAATGAAAACAAAAGAAAACAATGTCAAAAAAAGACAACAAACTAACCTATCAATTGTACAACAACTAGAGAAATTCAGTACTCTGAAGTCTAATTTTCTAAATTAAATTCCAATTTGTAAATTATTATGTGGAAATAAGGAACTCTACTTAGGCAATTGTGCTAAATAAGAGTGCAAGCCCTGCAGGGGACCAAATTATCTTTTGGAGAGGGAATATGAAAGTTTTTTTGGAAAAGGGCCAGTTTTAGGTAGGGGGTGTTTAAAGCCTTGAGAGTTACTGTAGCAATAGAAAAGATTAATAATTTGCACATGTGAGACTCCTGGCAAGCAGGACGCAGCTGTAAAGAATTAACCCCTCCTGAGAGACATAAAAACATAGAGCAGCTGAGAAGAAAGGGTGAGGGGAGAATGCAAAAGTATGCAGAGTACAGATGTCCTAGAAGAGAAAAATATGTAAAGTAGGGTTGGAATACATATAGAGATCTTATTATGCCAGGGAGGAGGAGGGGGCCATTCTTGGCAAAATTTGGGTTCACAAAAAGTGATTCCCTATTACTGCCAGTAAGTGAAGCTAATCTGAATAATAATCTGAAAGCCCACAACTCCTTACTGAAAGGATACTCTCAAAGTGAACTGACCTAAAACTAGACCAAGCCAGCTTTGTTTTGGTGTTCATGCATGCCTGCCTCTGCTCTGCATGCTGACTCCATCATTCTTGTATGCAGGCAGGGTGCTGAAATACAGAAGATGCTTGCTGAAGGGATTGAAGGGCAGGCTCTCGAACATGCAGAAGTCAAGCAAGCAAAGCAGATCTGGGGGTGAAGCATTGTGTGATTGTGGGTCTGAAACTGTGGAGAAACCCAGCTCCTGATATTTGTTCTTCCAGGCTGCCTACCAGATTAATTTCTATTGTGAAGGTCCAATTTTGCAGCTGCTCCGCATGACAAAACTGCACCCCTCCCCCAGCCAAATTCAATAGGGCTGGTGCATGGGCATAGTGTGGTTGCACCCTAATTCAGATAACTCTTTTATAGTCTGGGAGAAGGCCAAAGCAATCCAATTTTTAGGTTGTATTAGAAATTTGAGACCATTACCCTTCAAGAGGAGAAATTAGGCTTTAGAGAGCTGAAATACAGAATCTTTCTACTGGTCTTCAGCTGAAGAGTATTTTTTCCTCTGGGAAAAACAAATTGATAATGTTTGAGGTGATGATTAACAGAGAAATAATAGAGACATTTACTCATTTAAACACAGCAACATCCTTTTCTATTAAAAGAAAGAAATGGTTTTGAAAGTGATGCCTATTTAAATATTACATAGATTATCTAGAATCCAGACAATAGATTTCTTCCTTTTATTGTGTAATTAGAAGAAACAAATAGATTACCTTGTTTGGGCTTATTGTGTTTGGATCTAATAACAAGCCTCAATCTCCTATCCCAGCTAAAGCAGATTCTATTATGAAAAAACTAAAAAGGACACACTTAACATAGTAAATTAGAGCACTTTTTGAGTAGCCCAAGTCCACTCAAAGACACCTCTGAAGATGTCAGAGAATGAAAACATAAGTTCAGGAGGTGAATGTGGTTCTAGCCTCACTTCTTGTTTTCCAGCAGCTCTTTAAGTACTTAATGGTCCCTCGTTTCACAACAATCCTCTCCCTCTTTATCAACAACTTGTGTATTTTATACAGACCTCTCTACTAAGCTTTTTCCTCACAATTTCATGCAGGGTTTCCACAGGATTTGATGCCCACTCCCCTTCATTCCTCTCAAAAAGCCTTCTTGGGTGAAGAGGGCTGCCAGATCACAAACTCAAGCGTTGCTTCTTTGCCAGTATCACGACTCTACCACCTCATTCCAGACTACCTCCAATCTAACAACCCTTTTTCAGTGCCTACTGCTGTCACAGATGCTGCTTCTATTCCTCCAAGCTACCTTCCTGGCCAACCACAGCTGGCTACAAACACCACTGAACTTTGCCTACCTTTTGCTTGAAAGCGTTTCTGCAAAATTCAGCTTTCCATGGCATCAAGTCCACATGCTAATTGATGAGTTGAGGTTACTGCCCGACATTCTGTTACCTTGGGTCATTATATTCCCAGAAGTGTATCCAGTCTCTATGCTATTCATGGTCCGTGGGCTCATTGAGACAGCACCATTTCGCTGTGCGTTTGTATGAATAAATAGAGGCTAACTTACTGGAGCTGACATTTATGCAGTCTATGCAATGTTGATAGACTGCAACCTGATTGTAAGGTGGTATTTTTATTTTTGTGAAGAAAAATCTCTATTACATAACAGACTTGCAGTTCAGCTTGGTCAAGAGAAGTTGAGCTAATGGCTACCTTTGCACAGTCTCTACCTTCACTAGAAGACTAACATTAAAATAAAAAATCACCACAAACTATTCTAAAAGACCAATGTTCTGGGCTCACTGACCTTAAACTCTACAGCTAGGTAGGATATTCCTAAAGCTTCAGTTCATAAGAAAATAATTCTTGAAATGGCATCAGTTGTTGAACTATATGTCAACATCTTTGCCACAATAAACTGAGAAACAAGAACTAGTCAACAAAATTAAATCCAGACCTTTTTTTAAAACATACTGTGTATCCTTATCTTCTTTCTATTAACCAGAGACTTGTCAATCAAGGCACATTGCACATAAACTAAAATCCACATATACACACCACCAAAATTAACAACTAGCCATTCCTACTAGTAACGTTGATGCTTTCAGTTAGAAACCACTATTTCATTGCTTTCTAAATTCAACAGATTTCAACCAAATGACAGAAAATTTCTCAAGTCATATCACACTTCAGTCCTACATATTAGAAAGGTCCTCCACCCTTTAGCTTTTACTTAGGTGTGACGAACTCCAGCTCCACCAATGTGACTCCTCAGCACTAGGTGCTACGCAACTCCAATTCGGTCCTGGGTACCAGCAGCTCCTGAGGTCACTTCCATATCTCTTACCAGAGGAGACATAGAACAGGAGACCACAAGAGATCCAACCAAACAGCAACAGCCACTCCTAGCCTGACTGAAGGTGACCAGAAGTTGAAAATAGGACTCAGAATATTTCCTTACCTTTCATAGGTAGTATCCTCTTCTCCACCAAGAAGGAAAATAACATTCCTTATTTTAGAGGTCTTACAGCTTAAATTCTGCCCTCTAGGATTCCTCTGGGAGAGGCACACAGAAGTGCTTCTGTCATCCTGCTGCAATAAAGATTCATATTACATATGTAATGACAACAGGACCAACACATTGAGAAGGCATTACAAAGAAAGAAGAAAACAGAATGCTCACCTATTGCTAAGAAACTAGGCTCACAAGAAAAACTCCACAAAGGAGGAATCTCTAATAAGAGAGCCTTCCTCAGAGGCATCCAGCCCTTAAATGAGGTTTAAGAGGGGTGGAACCTGACTCCACTCTGTTGGGTTGTTAAGGTGAATTACCATCACCTGTGCTCCCAGGGCTGACTAGATCTTTTCTCCAGGTGCTCAGCAGTTCAGGCTGTGACTCAGCAGTTGCCATACAACATACCTGCAAGTCTCCTCTAAATTATTTTGGGGTATTCTAGTTAGAAAGCTGGGGGGAAATTTTGGACATACCTAACTCAGTACTTGTATTTCTCACATGGAAGGTCCTGGTGCCTTGGGAAACCTCTGCTAACCATGATGACAAACCACTAACTGGGATCCCTTCTTGCAGAGCCCTGGGAGACCAGAAGGCTTAATGGGGTGAGGCTGAACTACATCTTCCAACAAAGATCAGGCTGGGAATGAGGCAAGCTTCGCTGGTCACAGGCATGGGAGGCTTTTGTTTTGAGGATCAAGAAAACAGCTCCTAGAGTTAGGCAATGAGATGCTTTCTCCTCCCAGATGAGGTCTAGCGTGTCGTTCTCACCACTGTGATGTCTACCATTTTATCTAAGTGCTGAGAGAAGGAGAGGCAGAATTGTCTAGCTAGGAACTAGTAACAGACAGGTTCCCTGAATCAATACACACTAATCCAGTTCTTCTTTTAGTGCATAAGTATAAAGTTCATGGCTAGCAACTACAGAGATACCAATGGATAAGTTAACTGAGTAATCCAGTATGCCCTCGTAGGCTATAAAGATCTATCCAAAGGCATCACACACCAAAGAAAATTTCCAAAGATTTCTAACAACATCTGTGAGATTTTTTTTCTATCAATTTATCTGAGCATCCTTGACTCTTTTGCATTTTTGACCTCTGTAACATTCCATAGCAGTGAGTGGTAATACCAATTCTTTTATGAAAAAGTAATTCTCTGTACTTTGTTTGCTTTAAACCTGTGCCCTAACAATATTCTTGGGTGTACCCTGATTCTTGTATTGTGCACAAACCGTTATTTATGCCTCTCCTGGACAATGTTACTACGTTTCTCGTGATTAAGTAGGTTTGAGAGATTTGAAATTAATTCTGAACCTTTTCCAAAATTATTCTAATTTTTCAACATTGTCTTCAAATCTTCAAAATCAGAACTTCATATTTTTATATCTTATCTTTGTTTTAATTTCCCGAAATGTCAGAAAGAGACGTGCAAATAGTTCAGGCAGAATTCCTGTCACACAGTAATTCAGGCTGGGATTAATTTATAGAATTTCCTTATCAAGGCTTCAACTCTGAAAGCAAATTCAATACATAAGCATGCATGCATGCTCATAAACTGTGTAGCTCATAGTATTATAACTACACCCAGAATACCATTGCAGCTATGCAGCTTCAATCAATTAATGACAAAATCTCTTCATAATGTGAATACCATGCACATTTCAGATTTATGGGAGAAAAAAGCAATTTAAATAACCATAAATTTCAGACAATCTGTGCCACAGAATACAATAGCCACCAAAACTATATTGAAAGAAAGCAACATTTTTCTGCTCTCTTTACCCAAACAATTCAGATATTGTAATGGTGTTTTACTAAAACAATACACTAAGATGTATGTTACTGCAACAACACATTCCCAAATCTATGCATGGTCATGTAAAAAAATTTGTATGATTTTCACAAATGTGTTTCATCCTATCCATTTATGGAATGGGGACACAAACCACTATATTTTCATTATGAGATTGTAACAAATAAAACTGCAAATTAAGTGCCTTTGAAACTGCTCAGTCAGGTAGTATAAAGGTGCTATGCTTGCAAAGGTTTCCACATAGATGTTTTAATTGCATTAAGTTGTGACTAAGAAATGAGGTTGATCCTGAAGTGAATATATTATGTAAATGCTAAGCATTGGAACAGAACATTATTTTTTAAAAATAATGGAAGAAATCTTTTTACTTGCATCTAGAAACAATCTCTTGACTGTGTAATATAAGATTAATTTAAAAATGTAAAAATAACAGAAACATATGGGAAACAAATTAAAACGTGTAAGGAACAATTTAACACCCTCTAGAAGATGATACCAGGCCATACCCTAAAGATAAGTAAGTGAAGAGATACTGTTTTAACAAAGATGAATATAAGCATATGCTGATGCATTTCCTGGAACAGGGTCTGGAGGCCCTAGCACTTATCTGCTGGCAATTATGATTTATTTTAAGCAATTTCTGAAGAAAATCTGTCAGAATGTTTCAAGAAAATCCACACACACATGCACAAAAAGAAGAAATGTCAGTTCTCGTGAATGGAAAAAAAAAAAAGTAATTAATAGCCGTATCAGGCTCAAAGTGTAATTTAATGGATAGTAATTAGTTTCTATTGAAATGCATTTTTTAATAAAAGCAGTAATAGTTGTTTGTTGAAAGAGAGATACTTTATGCTCCATATCTGAAATCCATTTCCTGCCAATGTCTTTTCTCTCTCTAACACTGGGGGAAATGTTCTGTGAAACATCTCTCTCTTTAAACCTTGATAAAACTCTGGACTACGTCAAATGTAATAAGTTTTAGACAAATGACTGTCATCTTCTTGAGCTGGAGAGCTAGAGGAAAGCACAGCAAGTGTGTTTATTTGCATTAACCACATGCATCAGTGCAGTGTGTGTGAGGAACTCTAATATGGCTGTTTTACAGCCACTGGACAGATATTTTCTTCTTTGTCACGTTAAGAGGCTATAAACCTCAGAGACGTCTGTCTTACACAATTTAACTCATTCTAATTGTAGTACAAATGGTGCCTTTGACTTAGCAACTTCTTCAAGATGCTCTCTTCAAAGGACATGCAGAAAAATCCTTCTTGTGATTATTAATGTTACAATGTTAATATGGAGAAAGTCTAAGAGTAAGAAGGGAAACATTTCTTTCAGCCTGTAAAGACGGTACTTAGTTGTACAGCGGCTGGATGTAGTTAGTTTCATTTTCTTAAGCGTTCTAGCCATTGAATAAAGAAATAATTTGAAAAGGAAATAGCATCTGCAGTATTTGAACTTGCCTTTTGCATAAAATGTTTTAATGTTTTTAGTGTATCTTTGACAACTGAAACAGACTTTAGCGAATACTGGTAAGAGTTCACTTTGTAATAGAAAAGTAGTCACTCACTGTGATCACTGTGTCTTTTTAGTATGCAGCCCAGAGGATTCAGAAAAAGATTACATTTACAATAATTAACATATATGTAAATGGAGATCATGGCTATGAATGATAAATTTTCATAGCAATTTAAACCTTGTTCAAATTAATCAACCATACAGACACTTGATTAATGAAAGGCAGCGTCACTTTAAAATGCAACATGTTAATATATATTACTGTTATCGCTGATCAAAGAATCTTTAAACATAAACCAATTAAAACAAAGTTCAATCTACATTTTTTACTGGTTTAATTCCTGTAGAATTATAAGAGTATTATAAAAATTTACGTATTTTACTCTCTCTATTTACTAAATTGACTGTAGTACAGAATCACAGAAGTAATTCTGCTACTTCATTAATATGATTGGATCTGAAAACTACCAGATTAGTTTTTCAAGCTAAACATACACATAATGGCTGATTGCAAAGTGGGCAAAATGCATCCAATTTCATTCTTCATTTGTAAAACCAGCAACTCGCATCTCATCTCTCCTATTTTCAATCCCATCACCAGCAGACCAGTCGCACACCAGATCTGCGTGACTGAGAGCAAGAAAGCTGTTCAGAAAGAATGCCTCTGTGCACCTTCCCAGGAACACACGTGTCTTCTAAGAACAACAAGGCTGGGGAGTCTGATGGCAGCGCTAGATTCCTACGGAGGTCATCCCAAGTACCCACAACAGGTTCTGTCTAATTTCAGTTTCTGTTTTTATAACTATGGCAATCATGTCATACATCTGTGCTTCAATTCAAAGGAACATTTTCAGAATAAGGAGGCTGCTCCGAAATTAATGCCTCCTGTTTTACTGTGTTGGGCCACAATGGGCAGATGCTGGATGTAGTAGAGGTTGAACGTTCCCACCATTTTCCATTACATGTTGCTGCATGACAGATGGCAGCAGAGGGGCAGTCTGGCAAAACTGACATGGAAGTGCAGATGAAGTAAAGTCACCAAATTCCTCTGTGAGGAAAAAATTGCATACATTGACATTCACTGTTGTTGTCATTCACTGAATGTTAATGGAGACCCAACAGTGGATGTGAGCACAGTGAGGCAATGGGGGGTGCATTTCAGCAAAGGTAGCAGCAACATGAACTACATGTTCTGGATGGCCATGCACAGCTGTCACACCACAAAACAAAGAGAGTCTCAGTCACAACATCCATGTGGCTCAGAAGATTATGACCAGGAAACTGTGTACAGGGGAGTGTACTAGCTTCAATGCATTAGAAATTATGGTGGCAACACTGGAATAAGGCAAAGTTTGCACACAGTGGGTCGCACAAATGCTCACAGGAACAGAAAGAACACCACGTGCAAGTTTGTCAGGACCTATTGAACCAATAGGAGGTTAAAGGTGACAGTTTCCTGGATCACATCATTATTGGTGATGAGACACAATGTCATCACTATAAGCTGGAGCCAGAACAACATTACATAGAGTGGCAAGACGTAAATTCCTCAGTGAAGAAAATGTTCAAGTACTTTGGGATACCAAAGACCCTTTCAGATTTCCTGAAACCCAGAAGAACTCTCAACTCTGACCACTACATTATGATGCTGACTAAGCTGAATGCTCAAACTTCCAGCATCAGGCCAGAGAAGAAGACAACCATTCTCTTGCAAGACGATAACAGCAGGCACCATACCTGTTCGAAGTCCATGGTGCACATTGCCAATCTTCACTGGACTGTCCAACCACATTCACTATACATTCTGGATTTGGGATCCTCTGACTTCCATCTGTTTGGGCTTATGAAAGATGGACTGCATGGGCAACATTTTCTTAGCAGCAAAGCCATCACAGCAGCTGTGAAACATTGGGTGACCTCAATTGGTGCAGATTTTTAGAAGCACAGCATTCAGGCTCCTGCTGAATTATTGCTGGTGAAAATGCACAGCTAATGGTGGTGATTATGTTGAAAAAGATTTTTTTTTGTAGCTGAGAATTTGCTCTGTAACGTTGCATTAATTTGCTTTTTGTGTCTGTTGTAGATTCTGTGGAAATAAAAAGGAGACCATACTTTTGGAGCAACTATGCATTTTTCATAGATTTATATTATATTATATTAACACAGATTTGTTTGTTTGTTTGTTTGTTCATTGCAAAGGGACCTTTTATATCCCGAGCTGTACAGCATTCTTTGCTTTCCCTCCTGATCATGAAATCATATATCATGTTTCTGAACAGAAGCTTTAATGATGACTATGCTATCGTCTTGAGCAGAGAATATATGCCAGGAGGACAGCTGAAGTGATTAGCTGGTCAATGCTTTTTTTATTCAAAGGCTATTTAATATGTGTCTTTAAGACACATCATGTATCAGCAGTTTATATATCCAAAAAACTGAGCTTATCAGTAAACAGTAGCATTTTTAAGTAAAAGGTAGTGAAATCAAAATAAAATCATTAATATTATAAAAGAAGCAGAGACAACTCCTGGATTTGGAAAGAGGAACCAGTCAGCTATATATATAAAGTATCTATCTTTGTGGAAGCAAGGACACATGCCCAATACTCTGATTTTGATATTAGGAGTTAAATATTTAACAAAATCTGATTGCTAACTATAGGGACTATAATTAATAATTTACCTGTTCAGTCATTCTGTAGCTAATCAGATGTCTGCTGCTAAATACAATCCTTAGGAGAAGAAATACTTGTTTATGTTTTCCAGGCACAGCCAAAAATACTAGTGTATTCCTGCAGACAAGCCTGTAGAGATGCAGCCCACAATAGTGATCTTGACAATACTCAGTGTGCAGAGTCCCATGGGAGACTGCACTTATCTTACCAATTTATATCTTGCCTGAAATCTGTCTGCAAATCCACCAGCCTGTTGTAGCACATCAAACCAGTGAAGAACTTCAAACAGAGCACTCTCCTTTAAGAATCCTCAGTAAAAACTGAAACTGCTTTGACAACTGAGAGCCTCCCAAAATTACATGAACAGCTAATGGTTTTGGCAAGCTGCAGACTAAATCATATCTTCTTACACTGTACAGACAAAAAGTGGACATAAGCATAAATGCTTCTGTTATGCATATGGGACACAGAAGCTCTGCTGCCTTCAGGTTTTCTGTGTCTGGAGGAAAAATCAGTCTAATTAATGCCTTGAAATAAATGTCATTTGCATATTTGTATTTTTCATGTGTTTTTAGCTTAACCTTTTTTTCTATTTTTTTATACCGTGGTTTTCTACACATCCCAATATTTGACACGTTGGAGGAAAGTTTGTAAATACATTGTACTGCTGAGCTATAGACTCTGAGGAGACTGAGACTGAACCCACAACTCTTTCAACCAACTTCTGTTCAATTGCACGTTCTTCCAAAAGTGCTGCAGAAGGTCTAGCTAAGAACAGCTAGGCTTTTGGAAAGCTCCAGAGATGCTTCTAAATTCTTGACAGAGGGTAAAAGGTAAGGATGTTTATGGACACCTGTTCTAGAATTCCTTTAAATGAATATTTAAGAAAGATGATGATATCCTACACATTTTATAATTGGCTTTGATTTTCCCCTCCTAGTTATATGTTGACCTTTTACTCTCTCAATCTCTTCTGTCTCAGTGTAGTTGTTAAAGACAGACTACCTAAAGCTCTCTCACTACAGTCCTATAAAGCCATTTGATTTGGAAAGGAAGAGAGCGCTTGGCTGTCAGCTGACCTGGGTTATCTTACATGTTGTTTTTCAGGCTCAATATTTGTGTTCTTGCAGTCTACGAGGGGTTTTGTACAAAGTTTCCCCCAAAAAGTGCCAATACAGGTTGCTGAAGAGCGAATAGAAAACTGTTCTTTAGTGGGCAATGGGACAGTAAGTAGAGGGAGTTTTTATTTTCCTTTTCACAGTACAGAAACCACTCAGCTCTTAAAGCATAGATGTGTTTGTTGGCTTACATTTTTAAGCATGTGTTTTACCAGCAAGTGAATAAGAGGTATGGCAGTAGCTTAGAAAGGATCTATTACCTATTTCTCATGGATTGCAATGTGTTTATTAGTTGTGGAACCATAGTTTTTGGTAATTGGAAAAAAAGCAGCTATAACTTGTTATCAGTCTTCTTTTGATGGAAGCCAATGGTGTCTATGGGCTATTTTGACACTTGACTGCCTGTCACCTAACATTATTGTATTGGTATCCAGTCTTACTAACCCCTGCCATAGCTGTAACCACTTTTAATGAAGGAGATTTTGAAACAGAAATATTGACAACTCATACAAGACTTGCCTAAACTGTGAAATGATGGCATTGACAACATTCTGACTGAGTGCTACAGAAGTGTTAGAAGCATACATTTTTAATGCCTCTTTAAGAGTAAAATGTAGGCTCCAAAAATTGTTCTCGACAAAATTGGGAATATGTGTTGGTATCTCAGGATCAGTTTTAAGTAAATATAGAAAGGTAAGGTCATTGGTCAAGCAGATACTTTTCCCCTATGCACCCACATTTCAAAGTTGGCCAGAGATTTCGTAGCCCTGGTTTTTCATTCCTTTTCTTAAGCTGAGTAACATTTGAAACTCAGTCCTTCTCACTGTACTTCTGTATTCGAATGCCAAAAAATTGGACAAATATTTTCCCATGGTTTTGTATTGCAACTGAATACTGATAGTTTTTATTGCACTTACATTTACCAATTCTGTGCGCATTTGGTGATGTTAACCTTCAGGTGTTGAGCTCTGATCTGTGAAGACCCAAACTCATTGTCTCTGTACTGAAGTTCAATCTTTACAATAAATTTTAAAGAATATATTCATTAGATTTCCAGGAAAAATCACACAAGTAAAGAAAAATACAAATTTAATAGATGTATGGCTTGCTACTTGCAAGTTGAAACTGTAAATACACTGGTCACTAACTGAATTCTGCCAGAAGGAAAACTGATTCTATTTTCAAATATCCACATAAAGAAAAAATGATATATGAGTTACCTGGCTGGTAACATCAGCTGTATAAGACAAACTCCTTCCCCTCAAGTTTCTTTTTAAAGCTTTATTTATATTAAGTTTATTAATTTATTTTTTTTAAAAAAGGGTGCATGTGCAAGATTGTGAACTGACAGAGAACCTACACTATGCAAGGCTGATTTTTTAATTTCAAATGATGAAAAGAAACACATTCTTCTCATAATTCTGGATTACCTCATATCCCATAAACTCTTAAATTGTGAAAAAAGTTCTAAGTGCATGAGAATAAATCTACCAGTCCTTGAGAAAAACGGGTAAATAAAATAAAACATGACACTATTTTTAAAAGAAATCAATAAATTCTACTGACCAACATGAGTATGCTGGAGAACCATGTGATTTCAGAAGACGGACCTCTAGCTCAGCTCTCTTGGGTAAGTTCTCCATCTTCATCTCTCTATTAGCAAGGAGTCTTCTAACCTTCAGGAAAGCAGAGTTCTGAAGCATATGGTATTTCCATGTAGGATGCTTCTTTGATTAGTCTGAAATTGCCCTCTCTGGAAATTCTGAGTGAAATGCAAAGCCAACAGACATCATTCTGCCCTCAGAAGAAATATAGCAATCAAACACATTTGTTGAAATGTATTTAAGCGTTTTGGTGAGATATTTTGAGATATTTTAGAACATAGTCAGCCAATTAGAGTGGTCATTTTATTCCCATTAACACAATCAAGTTTCATCAAACCACCTGTTTTTGAGTTATTGTTAAGATATCAGTGCTCTTAGATCTCCCTTCTAAGTGCTGGAGGAAAAAGAGGATTGCCCTAGAACTTTGATTACAGGACAACCCTGACTAAAATAATTTCAAATTGGCAATGTTGTATTTGAAAATATTTTAGGTAGTTGTTTCCTGTTTCTATCTAAATTGTTGCTGGGGAAAACACACATAAACATTCATTTTTCTGTGTCTCTAAAAGAAAGCAGAATTTTAAATGTCAAAGTCTAAAGCTTGATTTTTTACATTTAAGACAAAAAAAAAAAAAAGCAAAATCTAAAATTTCATTAGGTATAAAGAATCAGATTGGTTTTATTGTATGCTATTTATAGCTGAAAACACCTCTTAAGAGCCATTGCATTCCTATGCAATTTTTCCACTCGGAAAATTTTTGAAAGAGACATATTTTCATTTATTCTTTATGTTATTGATCCACAGCATTGTTGTGATAAATTTTTTAATTTAATCTGTTAAGATCCCAATATGCCCATGGTTATGTATTTATTACTGTTGTCTTGAAGGCAGAAAAGCAGCATGTATATCAGCTTCCCTAGCTGTACAGTGCCTTGGAAAAATAAAGGATAATTTTTTTTCCTTAGGGCTGTTTCTCAGGAACTCCAGCCAAACACAGCCACAGGCAGAGGAGTCTGGCCACTGAGGGTCCAATAAAGTTGAAACAGAGCTACTGAGATAATGAGCCACCAAAAAAATAAAAATAAATCAGTTAAGTTTGTTAACTAGCTTATTTTATGATAAATAAAATCATGTCATCTGATTACACTAGAATGATGATCTTGTTGTAATAGTTATGAGCTGTGATTTGGAAGTGTCTATGCTCAACAGTCTCTTTCACCACTCCTTTATCACTAGCCCCAACTGCTTTCCTTAATCAAACCAGTAACAGAAGTCATCTGGATTTTATTCACTGTTTCACCCAACCAATATAAAACAGCTACATTCACAGAATAAATTGAAAAATAAAATATATACCAGCAAGAAGGGCAGAACTCAAGGTTCTCACGTGCATAGCCTTGTTTCAATTTCTCTCCATGGCTGCAACAATATCCCTAAGAAAATGGCTGGAATTCCAGGTAGTGTGTGCTCCCAACTGCAGCAAGAAGCTCCTACCACTGAAGTGCTTTCATCACCAATTTTGATAGAGGAACTGCAAAATGTCAGAAATACTGAGAAAGTTTTTTTGGTTTTGGTTTTTAATTTTTTTTCTTTTTTGAGGAAGAAAGGCAAATAAATAAATAAATAAAACAGTCTAGACAAATCTTTAGTTATTTTTATGATGTATTAGAGGGTCTAGTTTGAACTCATATCTCAATAGATTACAATCCACATCATCTTGCATTTGGCAAAAGTGCCAATTCTTCAGAGCTACAAAGAACAATATATACTTAAGTCCATTCTCACCTCAATCAGTCTGTGTCTGTGCATTCTGTGGGGGATTTAGAGGATGCACAGGTCATTGTATCAGAGAACTGAAGAGACATATTACAGTACATTATGCTGGGCTTCACCTGGACTGGACATACATGAAAGAGAATTCAGCTGCCACAGTTCCCTTTGTATCTCTGTTTTTCGAATTCTGAAAACAAGCTAAAAAGGAGAAAAAGAACTCAACTTTTTAAAACCCATAAAAACTATAGGCTAGAGAAATAATCTCATTTCAAAGGTATATCATATTATTATTGAATTATTGCATTTGTGAACACTTAAATTTACATTGTGGACACTTTTAAAATAACATTTTTCCACATTCATTGGAAATTTTTCTTTTTTTTTCACATTAATTGCATTACAGTGATTGAATGAAATGGCTTGTAAAATTGTTAGAATAGATTATATCCATATAAAAAGAAGAGAATATGACATGTAACAAGGTTTTAAACAAAAAGATAACTTGTATTTTATATTAAATTCGTATACATGATTCAAATGTATGTAAAATACACATAAAAAAAATCCTGTAACAAAATAAAAATTATAGAGTAGGATTTATCAGGCATTGAGATTTGCATTTCAACACAACAGCCTTTTTTGGTTTTGTGTAGAGCTGGATTTGAATTTAGAAGCCAAATCTTCATGCAATAAGGCTGTAAAGAACACGTTATATATCTAAAGGTTTAAGCAAGTGTTATCCTTCTTCACTGGAGTATTGGTCTATATGGCCTATCTGTGCCAAAACTTGCAGATCTCTGTACAGGTTTTACTTCCTTTCAAGCCCAGGTCTAGGGGTTGAATTTTTGGATGTACTGAAAGCCATCAGCCTCTATTACCTCTATCAGAACTACAGGCAAAAATTTTCTCATACTTTCAGGAGGTAAAGATACAAAAAGGTGTTCATGAGAAAGTAAGCAGTCACAATAGAAGAGCTTGTTAAGTTGGGGATTAATTCTCTCAGCTCTCCATTTTGCTAGTTCAAGAGAAATGACATCATTTGTATACACATATTTAGCATTCTTCCAGCAGTAACAGCAAACAGCAAGCTTTGAGTTACATTACTTTGTTGAGCAGTAGCATGAGCTGCACCATTATCTGTGTGGTAAATGAGTCTCCACACAGCAGTAGCTGTAGCAAACTCGGAGATATCTAGGGGTCCCTTCCAACCTCTACAATTCTGTGATCCTGTAATTCCATTGCACTACTGCACTTCCTTTCCACATAACACCTCCCCATCCTTAATATGCTTATTTTTATAAACTTATATATATATATTCTTTTTTTT